>JADKXX010005306.1:0-54890 GCA_017310255.1 Butorides virescens | reverse complement strand
GGCGGGGTTTGGCGGGGCCGGGCGCCCCACGTCGCGCAGCCACGGCCGCGGTTCCTGCGCCTCCGGAGCAAACTCCGCGCCCGGGCTGCAGCGCTCGCCCAGGGCTGCGGGCGGCCGCGATGCGGGGCCGGACCCGCACGTCGCCCGGGGGCGAAGCGGCGCCGCTTGTCACGGCGGCCGCGGAGGGGAGCGGGGGGGGGCCGGGAGCGGGGCCGGGGCGCGGCGGAGGCCGCGGTGGCCGCTCCCCGCCCGCCGCTCGGCCCTCGGCACGGGTTGTTTATTTTTAGCAGCGCTCCGTCCATGATTCTGTGCGTTAAGAATTTGTTTTCATCATGATTTATTAAAACATCGTCGCTGCCTCGGGCAGCCGCCCATGGCTGGGCTGGAGAGCCAGGGCCCTGGGGTGGGAGATGGGGCGTGCGTCTTCGGGTTCCCTTGGTTAAGCCGGGAGGAGAGATCCTGCCTGGCTTTTTCTTTCTTGTCCAGATTCTGCCTCTGCGTTAAACAAAATTTCGGTGATAAAAATCAAATCCTTTATCCCCACCCTCCTCCCACCGTGGAAACTTGGGAGCTCGGAGGCAGCTGGGGAGCACCCCGTGTTTCGGTGGTGGCAGGGAGCGGGGGGCTCCGGCTCGGCACTCACGGCAGCCGTGCCTCCTGGTTTTTTGCTTGGGCCTCCTTGGAGGTTCCCCAGGTGGTTTGGGGGCTCTACAATCCCTGTTTGCTCCAGACTGGTGCTGTGGGAGTGACTGGTTCTCGGGGCTGTTTGAACTCCAAGGAGCGGTGGGTCTCTGCCCGCTGTTTGCCTGGGATGTGCACAGATGCAGCGGTGTTAATGGGTGCTGGTTTAGACAGATGTGATAGGAAAAGGTAATTTTTTTTTTCCAGGAAGTGTCAATTCCTGTTAAAAGCAAGATGGTGGTGCCATTCCGCTCCTGGGAGAGAGGGAGAAGTGACTTCCTTAGCTTCTTTACGGCATTTCGTATTATCAAAACTCGAGTCGTTACTCGTGATCACCTTTTGTTTCTTGCTCTTGAGGCATTTTGCTTGCTTTTGCAGTTTCTCTCATCTCGCACGTGACAAACGCAGTCGGCGGCCTCGCTGGTTGTGCTGTGCCGGACCTGCAGGTGGTCGCCGTCAAACTTTGCAGGGGCACAGTGCTAAGCAAACAAATACCCGTGCTCAGGTGAATGTCGGGTTAAAATCATCCTTCAGGTTTGCTCTGGCAAAAACAACATTTGGAATCTGGTCTGAGCTGACTTGAATGTAATTAATTCTGCTGCCAGCTGAAGCTGAGAGCAGCCTTAAAAACAAGGGCAGGCGTTAATAAGTTTAATTACACGTCCTTTGTGTTGCTCGGCGGAGGTGTTGCGTTAGCGAGGGTAACGTGTGACGCCGGCTTCCCATCACCCCTGGGCTGAGTGATGCTGCCCGGCACCCTGTCGCCCCGAGAGCCCCAAAAGCCATGGAGCACCCACCTCCGCTCCGGCCCTCGCGGCGCTGCCAGGGCAGGGATCAGCAGCTGGCCTTCGGGGAACTGCGGGAGAAAAGCTCGGGTTAGCAGAACACGGAGAAGGATGTGCTGCGGGCACCTCCACGCGTCCTGTCCCGCGGGAAGAAAAAACATGCGAGTTCTCCCGTGCTGCTGTTCTTGGTGATTCCCATAACATCACTTTCATATTTATTTGTTAAATGGAAGCAGGATGAGACGTTGGGGAGGAACGGATGAGAACTCCCAGCAGTGGTCAGGAGGTCGGCGGGAAGTCGGCACCAGGCTGGGGGGTGGGGGGGTCACGCTCCCGAGGCACGGGGAGGGCTGGGGGGGGAGCTGCCCTGCAGGAGAGCCTGGTCTGCACCAGCTGCGGGAAGAAACGCAGCCACGGACCAGTTTGGGCTCTGCAGAGAGCGTAGCCCCAGTTTATAACCAGCAGCAGCGAGGCTCCGAGCCTCAGGTGGGGCGCAGCAGAGCTCCCCGGCGCCCGATTTTGCTGCCCCCGATGAAGCTGGCAGAGAGGATGGCGTGTGATTTACTCCCATCTGCGACTGCTAAAATCCTTCTCCCATCTGATGTTGCAAATCAATTTGGTGGAGTTGTCCACTTTGTTCTCAGTCGTAACAAAACCTAATCCCCAGGCTGGAGACAGATTTAAATTCTGTCTACGCTGCACGTGGCTCTCATGGGCTGTTCTGCTGCGTTTGTGCATGTAGGACCCCCTGCAGCGGACGCGTGCTGCTGGGAGGGTAAGGACTGCCCTAAAGACCCTCTTCCCGGCTGGCCAGAGAAAAGAACTGTCAGCCCTTGAAAAGCTGTGTGCAGGGAATGTTTCCTGACCAGCAGACGTGTCGCAGAGTCAAACCTGTGATTTAGGAGGTCAGATCCCTCTGCCAGTGGGGAGGCATTCCCGCTGCAAAGGCTGACTCTGCAGCTGGTATTAACGGGACATCTTCAGCTCAGTGCCCGGACCTCCTTCAGAATTCCCCAGTCTGCTCCTGCTCTCCGAGTGGAACAGTAGGAGATTTGGGAAAGGCTCTTTATTTTTTTTTCCCCCATCTTTCCGCGTTACGTTTTGTGTCTGCTCCATCCCTCTGCAGCTACCCAGCCAGCTTCCCGGTTCGCTTCTGTCTCTCAAAAATCCCTTCATCATAAAACCACAGAAGCGGCAGCTGGGTGCTTTCAGGCAGGTGAGGTTCTGAACTGAAAACCGATGGGATTGCCCCTCTGAGGGCTTGGCTTCGCAAGAAGGCGATTCTGGAGTAAGAGCACATGAGTTGAATGTACAAGACCTATTCCAGAATAATTCTGTGTAGACAGGCCCTACATTTTTTTCCTTCCTTGTAGGCTGGGCAGAGCGTCTGTTCTTGAAAGAACATGGAGCCCGGGCTCCCCGTCGGTCCCTCCCGTCGTTCTGCGGAGCTGCCGCGTGCGCGGTGCCTGCCTCCATCGCTCAAACCCCAGCCCCGACGTCTGATGAGGAGGGAACGGGTTGGGATTGTCCCTCCGTGCTCCCTTCTCCGTGTCCGCAAAGTCTTCTCTGCAGTCTGCAAGGTCCTGGTTAGGTTAGGTCTGCTGCCACAGCCGGGTAATGCTTGACGTCCCTAATTCTGGCTGCGCACGGAGGAAGCAGGCGGAGGGGGGATAGTGTCCCTTCACAGGGTAATGTTTTATGACTTTTATTATTTGGAACAACAATCCTCTCTCATCGCTCTCGGGCAGTAAACCTCTTTCTTTAATAACCAGAGACCGGCTGCCTCTCCGTAGGACTCTGCAGGTCAGTGCCGGTAGCAGTAATGTTATTTCTCTTTAGAACTAATGGGGGCTTTTATGAGATTTCCCCCCCACATCCCCCTTCATTTCAACTGAACTTTAGGCAAGTAGAAAGGGATTTAAGTAAGGCCCATGGCAAAAGGAACTGAATGTGCTGTTTGGAAAGAGGGTTTCCTGCTGTGCGATGTCTCTGGGCAGCTGGCTGTTCCCACCATATTAAAACAAAGGTGTAGGAACTAAATTTGATCAGCTCACGTCAGCCGGGACGGGACCTGGAATACACAGCGAGTTCTTACAGCCAGAGCTGGGGTGGCCCCACGGGCAGCGTTTTGAAAAGCCAGGGTAGAGAGATGAATCTGAACAACGTACCCGTGTCATCTCGGAAGCGTGTGTACACCGAGAGCAAACGGTGGTCCGGGTGGGTTTGCCTGTTGGGATGCGGGGTGGCCAAGGAAGAGCACGAGCGTACGGGGACTCCGGGGTCTCTGTCCCCATGGGTGTCGCTCTCTGCCCACGCTGGGTGGCAGCGGGCAGCGCTGAGGGGTATCCACCTCCTGCCTAAATCACTGCCGCTGCCCCCCCCCCCCCCCAAGCAGCGATGTGACCTTAACGCTCCTTTGGGGACAGCAGGGTGCTGGGGTCTCCTGATGGAAACGTGCCTGCCTCCAGGAGGGGATCCTGGCTGCGGGGGGGGGATCTCGGGGCAGAGCTGGAGGGATCTCCCAGCAGCTGGGGCAGCCCAGTACAGCCCCACCGGCGCCTGACGCCCCAGTTCAGAGTCCAGCCGTCACATCGTGTGCTTAATATTTCTGCACTTCATCAGCAAGCGGATTTGTTGGGGATTTTTTTAGCACTTGCCAGCCCTTGCCCAGTGAATTGTCTTTGGGTGGAGCCCTCTGGGTCTTTTATGGCTTGGTGCGGTACAAGACAGAGACGTTATCGCTCCGAGGGCTTCACTGCAGCACGCACGCGCCGGGTTTATGTTCTCCCTGCCCAAACGGGGGGAAGGCTGAGGGTGGTCCTTTCGGCAAGAAGAGTGCCCTCACCCTCCGCGTCAGGGAAGCGGCCCACGGCCTTAGCAGGACCTTTTCCTTACTCTTAATTGAAAGGGAAGTCTGTGGGAGCTGCAGCGGGGACTTGCAACCATCTTCCAGTAAATGGACTCCTGCCGCAAACGTCACGTTGCTTACCGAAGGACGTGGGAAACGCTCCCTGCTCTAGAACGGAGTATTCCGATGGAAGGGGCCGCGTGGTGCACGGCCCTTCTTGCATTGGCAGGCCCCCTGCCCCGTGCCGTAGCATCAGGGCTGGCTCTGGGGTGCTGGGTGGCCGGTGGCCCCGGGGGGCTCTGCACCAGCAGCGCTCATCCTGCTCCGCCAGGGCTGCCTCCGGCAGGGAGCTCTCGCGTCCCTTCCGCTGCGATCTCAAACGCTGGTCTCTAATTAATGACATCTCTAATGACATCTCCCCGCTCAGCTCCTGCTGCGCAGACAGGCGCTGGGCCTTTTAGGGCTGGTTTGAGACCCGCAGCGCTCCCTCCGTGCAGTGCAGCATCTGCTGAAAAACGCCTCTGCTCCTGACCTGCCTTGGATCTCATCAGCCGTTCAGGAGTAAAGGACGTCCTGGGAGCGGGTCCTGCCGAGGCAAGACCCTGACAAATGACCTCCTGCCTAAGAAAAGTCCCGTTAATTTTAGGATTCCCAAAGGCATACGGCAGAGTATGGAGGGATATAAATACGTATTCGCTGAACCTGGTGGGAACATAACGTGTCCTGAGAAACTCCCCCTCGGTGATTCTGCACATGGCACATCTGCACTCCCACCCGCAGCCTTGCAGCTGCAGTAGTTTTAAATGAAAAATAGACTTGTTTTGGTTTAATTTTAACACCGGTTCTTAGACCCGCATGAAGCAGTCGGGCTCGCTGACACCCGTGCGTGTGTGTTACAGCCTGGAGTTCCTGAGCTGTGGGTTGAGATGATCGATATTTTTATTTGCCCCCACAAGACTGCGCGTCTCGGCGTGGTCGCTTACCTTTTCCAATTTCATCTGTAAAAGACAGAAACAAGATTTACCATAAATGCCTTGATTCTGGGCGTATGGGGGCTTGGTGAGCAGTCTGTTGTCAGCTCCTGAGCTGCTGGATATTGGTTCTGCGCTCAGCGTCCAGAGGTGACTTGATCTGCCTGCCTGTATTAGAGTTAATTTACAGCATCATTTCAGAGAAAAAGGATATGGGCCCTTTTCTGTGAAAATAGTGTAAAATTGCCACAGAGAAGTGGGAAACGACTGCGCTCGGTTCCTAAAGATCAATTTATTCACCACGGAGATATAGGGTGAGTGGGCAGTTGAGAGAATCGCTAATGGGCTGAGCACCTTTTGCTGCTGATCCAGCACGGGGCTGCACTGGCCCAGGGCTTTGAACGTTTGAGGGCTGCCGGTTGTCCCCGAAGAAAAACATCATGGTGGTGGCATCGTCAGTTTTTCGGCAGACGCCGAGACGGGGATCACCGCAGCCCGTCCTGGCTGTCGGATCCGCGTGGATGCGCGGAAGGGTCCGGAGGCCGCGCTGTCCCTCGGGCGGCGTCTCCCCGGGCCGGTTGTCCCGCGGTGCTGCTGGGGCGGAGGGGTGGCCTGCAGCCTTCCGAGCTCTCCATTTCCACGCTCAGCTGGAGAACCCAGCTGCGGGCTGATCCTCCATCACCTGGGGCTTCATCGATGGCACGAATCCTAATGGCAAATCTGGTGAAGCACCTGGGTGTCTTCCGCCGCTCTTTATCTGAGAGTCTCCTTTGGCCGTTTTCTAGATTCAGCTTGGCGTGTGAGTCACTGGAAGCTATGAATTTTGCATGCACTATTGACATTGCTCTGTGGTTTGGTCAGCTTTATTCTGAAGAGAACAGCAAAACTCAACACACACACAGACAACGCAATCTGAGAGGGTACTGGGAGCGTTGTTGTTTGGCGCGGGAAAGACCGTGCTGGGAACATCTCGGACTCCCCTTATTTCGGTCCTTCCGTGCCTTTGAAGAAGGCGGCGTACTCTCTTTGAAGCCGGGGGGACACGCGGTCTCTTTGGAAGACCCTCAAGTGCTTGCCAGGGGTTTTAAAGGTCAGAGTTACTGGGATCAGAGCTTTTGTGAGCTGCCTGGCGTAGGAACATTTTACATGGTGCAGACTGTAGAGAAGACAACTGCTCCCTTTGCTCTCAAGTTATTTTTCCCCTCGCCACTGTATAGTTTTGCTCTGTTTTCCCTGGGAGTTCCTAGCGCGCGCTCTCTCTCTCTTTTTTTTTTTTTTTCCTTTTTTTTTCCCCTCCTTGAGCCCTCTGGTTTTGCTTTAAGAGTTACAGCACCATTGATTGTATTGGCTGTCTCGAAAATGGTGTGCTGCTTGCTTGTCTGTGGGCTCCCTGCTGCTAAATGCTGCCAGTGGGGCTCCGGAGCATTTAGCTCGATCAATAGGGCTATCATGGCCTTATTTTCCACACCGTCCCCGTCCGGGGATGTGTGTCACCGTTGGAGAGAGCACACGAGCCCGCGGGTTGTTGGGAACAAGAGCGTGGCTCCGCACGCCAGCGGCCTCGGCGGTGCAGATGGGTGGCTCTGGCGGGGAGAGGGGTCCCCGTGCGCGGGGACGGGCGCTGCCAGCCCTTCCCGGGGCGCGCTCCGGGTGTGCGCCGGGCGAAGGCGGGTCGGGCGCGTTGGAGGGATCTGCCATTAATTCCTCCCCGTTGGCAGGGAGCTTCCGTCTGGCAGGAGGGCCGGGGCGCTGGGAGACGGCGTGGAATGAAGTAGGATGCTGATGGGATCTCCCACGCGCATCGCAAACCCCCTCCTGTGCTGGCAGTCGGAGCTCAGCACCACTGGAGCTCAGCACCGGGCGCTGCGGACCCGGCAGCGGCACTGAGGAGCACAGTGGTTCGTGGGGGGGCCAGCCGGCCCCCCCGGGCCCCTTGTGCACCAGCGCACCCAGGAGGTCTGAGGCAGCGGGACTGATGGACGTGCAAGGGCGCGTTCAGCTGCCCGGAGACCCACGCTCTGCAGACCCCTAATAGCAAAGTCCTGACTGCATCGGAGTTTGGGAAAAAATTTTTGCTGAAGGTACAGCCTGTAATAGAACTTGCTCACCAAATTATAAATGGGCCAATGTAGCCATCCCGGCTATTCTGAGCCCTTGGTTATCTCACGGCAAAAAATTCCCAGGAATATTCTGCAGTTGTTATTAACAGATGGACTAAATAACTTTTCCAGGGAGGAAAGCATCCACTGATCCCGTTATGTTTTTCCTCTTAGATCCCATCTAATGCCGAGGCTGAAAGAATCGCGCTCCCACGAGTCTCTGCTCAGTCCCAGTAGTGCCGTTGAGGCTCTGGATCTCAGTATGGAGGAAGAAGTGGTCATCAAGCCGGTCCACAGTAGCATCCTGGGACAAGACTATTGCTTCGAGGTAAGGAGCCTTTCTGGGCACCCTGGGGGCTGTTCCTGCCACGTGGCAGGGCTGACTGGAGCGCCAGGCGTGGGGTTGCATCTTGGGTTTTCGTTGTTAGAAAGCGTTTCTGCTCCGAATTGCTGCTCAGAGGCTGTTCCATACGCAGAAAATTACCTCCCGTCTTTCCAAGGAGGATCATACCCGCAAAATCAGAGCAGCGAGCTCCTTGCCTTGCGACCCTTGTCGCGGCAGAGCTCGCTGCCGGCACGGGCACTGAACGACTTCAGGCCGTGTATTGGCAGCGCATAAATGTGTAGTTTACATTCATACAGATTATCAGAAAGTGCTAATCCCTACTCAGTGCTCCCAAAGAGGTTGTACGTGGTCACAGAGGTAGCCTGCTGTTGGCAGTGGGAGTGTTGAGGACTTCGTCTAGAAAACTGAAGCTGCCCTTGTTTGGGTAAATAGAAAAATGTATGAGTATTTCAATTTATTTTTTTTTTAACATCTGTTATGGCATGTGGTTAGGTCTGTACTAGCAGGCGGTGGTAGGACGTGTACAACCCAGCCTGCAGTTGGATAATTCGGTGTATTATGTCTTGGGAATCGTTTGTCCCGCGTTACGGATGACAAAGTAGTATTGCTTATGGCGGTGGCTGGGTATAGAACTGGGAAATGGTTTTCTTACTGTAATAAGGTGGTTTGATGCTTGGGTTTCTGTAAAGAGAAGGTAACCTGTTTGTGCTTGGACATAGAAGAGCAGATAGACCGTGTGCGCACGGCCGGGTCGTACTGTGGGGCTGGTGGGACCCCAGGCTGTCCTTGGGTGGGCAGCGCTAGGTGAGGACGGCCGTGTTAAAGAGGAGCCCGGCGGGAGAGATGAAGATGTTTTTTCTTTCCAGAAATTAGCACACTTGGAAAGACAGGAGTTAAAAGATCCATTTCTTAAAATATAAGCAGGTAACACAAAAACAGTCTTACAAAAAATAGCCCCAAACATAAACTCTGAAGTGGGCTGAGGTATAAATTTTCCAGTGCTGTTCATTCTCTGTAGAATTGAGCAAGTGCAGCAGGTCAGGAGGAGAACAGTTTTGTAAATTATATGGCCTCTGTTACATTCCACTCAAGAAAGATAAAATGAATCTAGATGGAAAATAGATGTGACATCCATAATATAAGAGTTGTTTACCAATTCTGTTCAGCGCACAAGAGCAGGGGAAGGGATATGAACAGTACTTGGAGAAAGTTGACGGAGAGGGAAATTGCACAAGTCACGCACTTGTAAGGAGGAAGAAAATTTTATTTCTAAGTGGGTTGGATAAAGAAGAGTCATACAGGAAAAAAGAGCCTGTTAATTGCTGTCCTGCAAATCCTGCAGAGGAAAGAGAGAATGCCAGAAAACAAAAGGGACATTGATTTGTAACTGAGTGTTCCTCATCCACAAGCTCCAGCGGGAAGGACTGAGGTGAGAGCTAAATGGTGGATTTTGTTAATGCTTGGTCTTGTGCCTCCAGGGAGCCTCTCCCCGATTCGGGGTGAGGTCAGGGCTGAAACGCGTTTGCAGATCTCCCGGGATCCGTGGTGGGCAGCAGGCAGTGCCCACAATCCGCCAGGCGCTTGGGTACAACTGGTGAAGCAAAGGCTTGGCCTTTGGGCCATGCGGGGCTGGAGGGACGAGCCTGGGCTGCCCGGAGCGGGGCGGGCTGGGACGGGCTGGGTGGCTGCTGCCGGCCCCTCCGGACCCCCGCGTGCATTGGCACAGACAGCTTCACCGCGTGGTTCTCCATGTCAGGCGATAGCGAAAGCCCAGCGACAAAACCACCCAAGCATCTTCTCGTCCTCCGTGCTTGAATGTTGCCTTCACTTACGACTGTGTCCCGAGGGTCCCATCTGTGGCCTTGACCCTGAGTCCTTCAGCGTTGCTTTTTCGGGACGTGCTTGGCAAAGCGGCTGCCGCCTTTCGGTGGAAGCTCTGCGAAGAGCAGTAAAAGCTGTAGTGGTTCCTGTGGCCTGGAACTGGGAAAGCTCCGGATGAAGTCTACACAAACCTGAAAGGGAAACTGAAGCTGATGGCCCAGAGCCATGAGGCTGCTGTGTGGGGGAGCACTGAGGGGTGAGAAGCTCAGCTCATGTCCTGGAAAAGGAGCCCTGGCTAAGGAATGTCAAGTGAGAAGTTACTGCCAGCGTCACGGAGACGAGGGGGACCAAGACATTTTGCGCAGAGTGGGTTGCGAAGGTGCTGCGGGTTGGTAACCCAGCCTTGTCCCTGCCCTTTGAGGCTGCTGTGGATCCGTTCCCTTAGGGAGATCCGTCAGGAGCGGCCAAGTTTGCCATCTCAAATTGAGAAGCGAAGCGTTGCCGTTGTTGGGCAGTGCCAACCTCACCCCCTTCCTACCTGCCGGCTCCTTGCGGTGGGGTGGTCGGGCAGTGCACGGCGCCTGGGGTGCTCCCACCCCTGGCTGGCTGGTGTCTGTCCTCATTTGGGACGATGGCGCTCGGGTGGCCGGGCTGGCTCAGCGTGCTCTTCGAGGTCCCTCACCAACAACAGCGTGCAGCGGTTTTTCCAGAAGCCGATTGCAGCCCCGGCTGCGCAGCGCAAGGTACGGCGTGCCACGGGTCCTCCTCCACAGGGCTGCAGCAGCAGCGTGGTGGCTCGGGGGAAGAGGACGGCAGGATTTGACGCGGCTGCAGATGGAGTGGCGCTGAAGAAGGGCAGGTTTCGGAGAGCGAACTGGCAGCGCACCCAAACGGAGACAAAAGCGAGAGGTGCCAAAGCCATCTGCAGTGGAAAAAAACCAAGTGGCTCGTTGGGAGGGAGCTGGCGGCGTGGAGGTACGGTGCGATTGTTCCTCTCCTTTAGCTCGACTGACCTGCATTAAGACGTGCCCGAGCTGACTGCTCGGCTCTGCGCCCCCTCAGCTGGGCTCTGCGGGGGGTGAGGGCGCTCAGCAGTAATGCGGTGCTTTTCCAAAGGCTGCGTTTGGCTTTTTCTGCTTATTTAGTTCTATGAAACTTGCTTTTTTTCCTGACGTGCTGAATACTTGGCAGTCGGTATTTACTTGTTTTCTTCATTGATTTTTTTTTTTTAAAAAAAAGTTACTCAGCATCATCTTCTTTCTCCAATAAGACTTCCCAGTCAGCATAAGTATCTAATGTCACCACGCAGGCTGTGGGGGCTAAATGCATGGTGGGCAGCTTAGCCCAGTAAAGGGGAGAGCAACAAGGATGATGGGGGCACTGGAGCATCTCCCCTATGAGGAAAGGCTGAGGGAGCTGGGCTTGTTCAGCCTGGAGAAGAGAAGGCTGAGAGGGGACCTCATCAACACCTACAAATATCTCAAGGGTGGGGGTCACCAGGACGGAGCCAGACTCTTCTCAGTGGTGCCCAGCGCCAGGACAAGGGGCCATGGGCACAAACTCAAACATAAGAGGTTTCAGTTGAATGTGAGGAAGAACTTCTTGACTTTGAGGGTGCCTGAGCCCTGGCCCAGGCTGCCCAGGGGGGCTGTGGAGTCTCCTCTGGAGATATTCAACCCCCTCTTGGACGCTGTCCTGTGCCCCCTGCTCTGGGTGAGCCTGCTTGGGTGGGGGGATGGCACTGGGTGAGCTCCTGAGGTCCCTTCCAACCCCTGCCAGTCTGGGATTCTGTGACTCGGAGCCTGGCCTCCCAGAGCCTATTCCTGGCTCTTTGTGGGGTCCTGGTGACTTGGGCCAGGCGGGGGAGCTGGACCGAAGGGATCTGCCTGGGCAGCCCAAAGTCTTGTCCAGTTGCACAGCTCGTGCCTGGGCTGCCGCAGGGCATGGCTGGGGCGTGCGGAGCAGGAGAAGGAAAACGCTGCTGCTGGACTGGGCTTGCTCCGCTACAGCCGAAACCGTGTCGCCTCATCCTGGCCTGGCCTGACCAAGGGAGAATTCAGTGGAGTTAAATTTAGCTCCACTAAATTTAGTCCAGCTGTGCAAACGTTCGCCGTTGCTCGCGTGGCCCTTGGGACGCCCTGAGCAGCTGTCCCGGGGCTGGCCCAGGCAGCGCCCGTTTGCCCTCCCACACGCGGTGACGGTGGCGTTTGCCGGCGTGAACCCTCACTGTTCCTCGTAAAACCTTTTGAGCACTTCGAGCCAAGCAGCTTCAGAAGCTCAGTTACCATCTTCAGTTACGCCGGTGAGATTCCTTCAAGTGTACCTTGAGGAAGCCGTGCTGTACCCAAGACGTTCTTAAAATGACAGGATTTTGTCTGACTTAAGGGATCGCCCATCCGAGGACTGTGGATAATGAATGTAAGTAACATTTTAGAAATTAATGGGTTTTATTAATTGAGTTTATCCTGTACATTAATAGTACTCTAGCATATCCAAAATCTTGATGAGACCAGAATACTCTCTTTAACCAAGATAATTAATATCTCATGAAGATCATTAATGCTGTAGGATGAGGTCGGAGCTCAAAGCTGGGATGTTATTGCAGATCTGGGGGAAATTACATTTTTGGACACACATGGTAGATACGACCTTCAACTCCCATCAGATCAAGAGGGCTTCATGTGTGACACGTGAGGACTGTTGGAGTGGGGCCAGAGGAGGGCTACAAAAATGCTCCGAGGGCTGGAGCCCCTCTGCTCTGGGGCCAGGCTGGGAGAGTTGGGGGTGTTCAGCCTGGAGAAGAGGAGGCTGCGGGCAGAGCTGAGTGCGGCCGGTCAGGGCTTCAAGGGGGCCCAGAGGAAAGGGGGGGACAAGCTTTTTAGTAGGGCCAGCTGGGACAGGACAAGGGGGGATGGCTTTAAACTAAACCAGGGTAGGGTTAGACTGGATCTAAGGAAGAAATTCTTTACAATGAGGGTGGTGAAACCCTGGCAGGGGTTGCCCAGAGAGGTGGTGGAGGCCCCATCCCTGGGAACATTCCAGGCCAGGTTGGACGGGCTGTGAGCAACCTGATGTGGTTCAAGGTGTCCCTGCTCCTGCAGGGGGGTTGGGCTGGGGGACCTCTAGGGGTCCCTTCCAACCCAAAACATTCTGTGATTCTATGATTTTCCTCTTCTCTCACTTAATGTGACAGTTACAGGGTTTTTAGGTTTGGAGTGATCAGTTAACGGGTCATTGTTTTGGAATTGAATAATAAATTTCGCCATGATAACTCAATGATAATATGTTGACTTAAGTGTGGCAAGAAAATATATTAGATATTCAACCCAGCAGATAGCTGTAGAAACCTGACATTTAGTGAACAGATTCAGTAGAAGGACAGCTAAACTGCATGCTTATTGGGATACGAATCCTCGAGGCAGCTGTGGGACCCATGTGTGTCACCAAGGAGAACTTGTCTTTAAGAGAGCATCTTTCAACAACAATCAAAGAAAGCATAATTCTCTTTTATGGAAGAAATTCCAGGTTTCCTGCCAAATTCTCTAGAGCTGAGAACGTTGTTTCCAGATGCGTTTGTACACCAAATTCCCATCAAAACAAAAGAGCGAAACAAAAAGCTAAGTGAGAAATGGCCTTGGAATAGTTTGCTGAATGGTGTATTTGACCTATTCCATCTTCATTAACTGATTTCTAAGCAATCAGTGCAGACTGAAATTTGTGACCCGTAGTCAGAACGTTTTTTTGGGGGGGGTGTCCCAGTGTGGGGTACAGAAAGCTGGCTGTAACACCTGCAGGGCAGCGTGGCTATACCAGTAGTGACAGGACTTTGATGGTTTGGACTTGAAAATGGATGATTTTGAGGTTTTTGCAGCTGAATTAGACGGGCCAAGTAAGACAGGGCTCAAGTTCTGGATTGTTGGGTTCTTGTCTGAAGAACGGTTTTGAAGCCTCAGAAATTCACATCCGTCAAGGAAGCAGGGACCTGCCTGGAGCAACGCTCGTTTGCTGGGCATCCTTCGTGGTACGTCACTGTAAGTTCTGTTCTCAAAAACCGTTGCTGAGTAGTACTTCTGGGATCTTCGTACCTGTAACTCGGTGTTAAGATGGTGCAGCATCACGTCAACCGTAATGCAGCCACGCGTTGCTTCTCTTCGGGTGTCGTTACCAGTCAGGCGTATGGCGACACCCGGCTCGAATGCTGTTGCAGGAACTCTTACGGAGAAAAGGATTGAGATGCAAAACCGCCGTACCCTCTGGCAGAGCAAGGGGTAGGGATCACACACAGTGGACGTGGTCTTGCAAGCGATGCATCTCTCGTGCCAGCAGAAGTCCCCTTGTGCAGGCTCAGGGACGAGGTTCACAGGAGCATCTGCAGCAGCAAGCAGGAGGTGAAGCAGGCCAGATTTGTAAAGGGAAGCTTTGAAGAAGCTGGAAATAACACTGAAGTGTAAAAGGATACTGGAAAGACCATACTACTGGGGTCGTCTTTTTGTGGAGATAGAAGATAACTTCTGCTCAGAAGGATATATAGTCTTACAGGACAGAGGATGAAAGCGTTTAAGGACAGGGACGAGCGTCTGCCTGAAGGAGAGAGCTTCTGGGATATCAAGGGTTGGAAGATTTCTTGCATTTGCTGTGTAAAGATAGGATAGGCCTCTTGTAATTTTGCCTGCTTAGAAGATGCCTGTGTTCAAGGAAGGCTCGTGTCCAACTCATCGTTGAGGTTAGCTAATGACAAATCTTAGCAATGCCAGCTCTGCTGTAAGAACAGGTTAGGCTTCTGGGAGATACATGAAATTAAAGGAGATTGTGTCCCCAGAAGCAGATAACCCAGCGAGCAGCGTGTAAACACAAACACTCTGGGATGATAAAGTACTCAGAAATAATTCTGCAGCTTGAGACTGGCGGAAATGAAGCTCAGAGGGAGTTATTTGAAGCATTAGCCAGGTCTCGTTGGCCTGCAAGCAGAAGTGTACATAAAGAATTTACTGGACATCACCAAGTGCAGCAAAGGCAAGGAAGGGCAGAGGTGCTGGCGGGGGGCGTTATGGGCAGTGCAGAGATCTGGTACCACGTTCTGGTACCAGGCAGGGCCCGGAGGGGAGACAGCGGCTTGAGGGACACGTGTACATGAGAAGATACGGAGAACTGTTGGCCTTTGAGACCTTGGCTCAGTCCTTGATGCTGAGGAAGCTTGGCGTGGTGGGTAGGAAGAAATGTTTGGTGCCCGTTATCCTGGGGCTGTCGGGCAGTGGCTGCTTTGGTGGGCTCTCAACAGGGTTGAGTTCCCATCCGGTTGCAGGGATGCGATAAGGAACGAGGGACATTTGCACCATTGGAAACGTCACTGCTGCAAGTGTGCTTCTGCCAAACCTAGGTAGGAAATCCCAGCGGCCAGAGAAAGTCACACAAATACTGCAGAAAGGTCCCTTGGAGTGATGCTGGAAGCGTGAAAGGTGGGAGGAGGGCGCAATAGCGCTTCGCTGGCCGTCTCCTGGACTGGGAGCCCCAGCCTGGTTCTCCCCAGCTGGGGAGCCGGTACTGGGAGCACTGGAGTGCCTCCGGCCGGGCTGGGAGCTCCTGCTCTTACCACTGCCAGGACGGTGGTGGTGGATACCTGGCCCCAGGTCCTTCACAGCGTGGTTTTCAGAAGCAACAGGACATGGAGGGGGAAGGTACGAACCCAGCCTTTCCCGGCCTGATGTTCTGCTGAAAACTAGGAGTGGGTTGTTACCGTTGCAGGTTTTGGGCTGAATCTGGAGCAATGCCAAGTGGTTGCAATTTATCTTCAGTTCATCTAAGGATTTGCACTCTCTCAGCTGTGGAACTTGGTGGTTTAAAGCGTCGCATGCATGGGGCCCATTATCTAGTGTTTTCTGGTGTGGAAGAGGAGAAGTAATTGGAATTTGCTTCTATGATTATTTCTGTGACATACAGAGTTGCCCTGTTTTTCCGCTAGCCTTAGGGGCTGTTGCTTCATGCTTGGGTAAAGCTGTTGACTTAAAAAAAAATAAAAAATAAAAAAACAAAAATCCACTAGCATCTTTCCTAACTCCCCCTCTCCCCCCAAATCACAGTCTGCAGTGTGCCGGTCAAGACATAATCCTGTTCCTTTCCCTGTAGGTGACGACTTCATCAGGAAGTAAGTGCTTCTCGTGTCGTTCTGCAGCAGAGCGAGATAAATGGATGGAAAACCTGCGGCGTGCCGTGCACCCAAATAAGGTAGTGGCTTTGAGGAATTGCCTCTGTTATAGTTCAGTTCCTCGTTATTACATTTTATAGCCCAGTACATAGTAGCAGCAGGGGACGTATTGTCATTTCAGTGAGTAAGTGTAACTGTGGGTCAGCCTTTTTCCATATTGCTTTCTTCCACAATTATATTTACAGGCAAGTGCCAATTATTTCTTCCCCTCTTTTCTCAGCACATGCTGCTTCAGCTGTTGCTAAGAATTGATCAGACCTGAAGAATCTCCCATCTTCCTCGGTTACTGATGATGCTTTATGTAGGACTTCCCACCTCCCAAAAGCTCTGGGGCAGATGTCGAGTAGCTGCCAGCAAAGTTACAAGGCTGAATAGCCTGAAGAGTTCACATGTCACCCTTCTTGGCTCTGGCAGCACTCGCTGTGTCTGCTTTAGCGATGGAGAAGCTCAGGCGCCCATCGCGGCGAGCGCTCTGAGGCGGTAGTGGAACGTGGCTTTCCCTTCTCCAGTCAGCTGAGGTGGCAAAGTCACCCCCACTGGGATCTGCAGAAGCAAATCCTCCTCTGCGCTCGCACACAGGGACACCCAGTACGCGGTTTTATGGCCCACTGACACTAAGTCTGTCCTAAAACAAAACCTGCTTCTCCCTCTCTGCGCTGGAGTTAGCTAGCAAAGATTGATCAGGACTGATGGGCCGTGGGATTTCACAACTGATGAGCTCAATCAATCAGGCAGAGCTGATTGCAGCCTTTCAGTACCTAAAGGGGGTCCAGAGGAAAGATGGGGAAAATCTTTTTAGTAGGGCCAGCTGTGACAGGACGAGGGGCGATGGCTTTAAACTAAACCAGGGTGGGTTTAGACTGGATCTAAGGAAGAAATTCTTTACAATGAGGGTGGTAAAACACTGGAACAGGTTGGCCAGAGAGGCCAAGGAGGCCCCATCCCTGGGACCATTCCAGGCCAGGTTGGCCAGGGCTGTGAGCAACCTGATGTGGTTCAAGGTGTCCCTGCTCCTGCAGGGGTGTTGGGCTGGGTGACCTCTAGGGGTCCCTTCCCACCCAAAACATTCACTGATTCTATGAGATCCTGTGAATTCATTCCTGGCGTCAGAGCCGCGTAACTCTGCCTGCACGTTAGGTCCAGGCCTGGCGGGTTGCTAAGGGAGCCTTCCGTGTCGGTGTTTTTTGTTCCCAGCGCGGTGCCAAATGCCAGGTAGAGATGAAAGATTTCCTTCGGTATGGGAAGCGGAGCAGCAGAGGGAAGGGGTGGGCTCCTGTCCCCAGCAGCGTGCTCTGCACGAGGGCTTCACTGGCTCTGGTGCCTTCACAGCCTGGCAGTGATGATCTGTAAGAGCTGCGTGAGGTTTGCGTGGTCACACTTAACCGTGAGAAAAGTCCCGGGAATGTGAGTTGGGGCTGGGCACGTCCCTATGGCTTTGAGATGCAGTGTTGAGTGGAAATTCCCTTGGAATTGTGCCCTCATCTCAAAACATGCCATTAACTGATGGCTAACTTTCCATCTTTGTTCGAGTTCGTAGACAATAAACTCTCAGTATCCCACTTCGTATTTCCGTCAGGAATTCGGCGTTCTCCTGTAGTTCCCATCCGTACTTCCTGAACTAACAGTACCCCGTTGTGGGCTCCCAGCAGAAATGTTCCCGCCCCGACTCCTCGGCTGTGGTTGCTGTTTCAGTGAGGGGTATCCAAACAAAACAGGTTACTGCAGAATCCCTAGCAGCGGCTCAGCTGCGAGGGCTTTGTCGTCCAAGTCAACAAATGCCCCTGGACGTTCTTCCAGGATGAGGTCAGCATCACTGGGGAGCTCTTAAAGATCCTCAGCATCCTCTGCTCTGTTACTGTTTAAGAGATACACAAGCCAAGTTTCTATTTCTGAGTTGTAACGGTTCCCCTGTGGAACTCGCTCTGTCTCCTGTAATTCCTCCCGGTGCTTTGGCTGGGTGCTCTGGACTTCTGCCCTAACCTGATCTGGTTAGCGTGTCCCTGCTCCCTGCAGGGGGGTTGGCCTAGATGGCCTCTAGGGGTCCCTTCCAACCCAAACCATTCTATGATTCTATAGAGCACGAGGTTTTGTAAATGCTTCTTTCCCTGCCAGAGGTGGTCGCGTTCCAGCCGGGGATGAGGTGATCCCTGGGTGTGCGTTCGGGTCCCTTTACCGTTACTCTGTTACGGTAAAGAAGATGTATTCTGGTGCTGTGCTGAAAAAGGAGGTGGCTGTGAGATACCTGTAGCGTAGCTTCTGTTTTGCGAAAGCCATTAATGATCACCGAGGTTCTTCAGGGTTCTGCTGAGGCCCTCTTGGAGGTGAATGGGAAATGGTACATTTATGATTTGGAGGGGCTTTATCTTCCTTGTTCCTTATATTAATTGGCACCAACAGACATGGAGAGCACGGTGATATTTGGAAAATTAACATAAGTAGTGTTATTATGCAAATTCCTGAGAGCCAGTATTTCCTTAAAATAAAATGTAATTAAGCCTCTGCTCATTTAGCACATCCGAAATAATTAACTCGTATCTCCACTTCTGTTGTGCTTGGCTTTGTGGGGTTTTTTATTGACCTTTTTTTCTTTGCATCTTTTTTTCAGGACAACAGCAGAAGGGTAGAGAATATGTTAAAGTTATGGATTATTGAAGCCAAGGACCTGCCAGCTAAGAAAAAGTACTTGTGTGAATTATGCCTGGATGACGTTCTTTATGCACGAACTACCTGTAAATTGAAAACTGATAATGTATTTTGGGGGGAGCACTTTGAATTTAATAACCTCCCATCGCTCAAAAACATTACGGTGCACTTATACAAAGAGACTGACAAGAAGAAAAAGAAGGACAAGACCAATTTCATTGGGCAAGTGAACATCCCCGTCAGCTCTGTCACGGGCCGGCAGTTTGTAGAGAAATGGTACCCAGTGGTCAGCCCCAACCCCGGTAAGGGCAAGTCCCCGGGGCCCATGATCCGCATCAAGTCACGCTACCAGAGCATGAGCATTCTGCCCATGGAGATGTACAAAGAGTTTGCCGAGTACATCACTAACAATTACATGGTGCTGTGCTCGGTGCTGGAGCCCTCGCTGAGCGTGAAGAACAAAGAGGAGATGGCGTCTGCGCTGGTGCACATCCTGCAGAGTACAGGCAAGGCCAAGGTAAGACCCTTCCTCATCCCTGCCCTCCCACCAGAGACCGGCAGGAGCAGGCTCCTGGGTTGGGTTTTGGGGAATCGCCCCATCAGGTGGGCTTCAGGCCTAGCCGTCATTAACGCGCTCTGATTTCGCTTCTCATTACAAACAAGTCGGTAGCGAATTGCTTAATTAGCAGAGGGGTCAGTGGGACCACAAGATACCGACGGAGTCATTTTTCTCTCCTCCTGGAGGGTCGGGGCCAGGCTCTTGCTTTACAAACAGGCACAAATGGGTCGGCAGGCATGGAGGCAGTTTGCAGGGGTGGAATGCACGCGATGCCGGCTTAAGCTGAGCAGCCTGTGTGTGCTGGGCGTTCCTGCGGGATGGTTCTTCCCGATTTCGGTGACAAACCCAGCAGCTTCCCTGCTCCGCTCCCTCCCTGTCACCCAGCGCGGCGGGAGCCGAACCGGGGGGAAGAGCATCTTGAGAATTCCAGAGCAACGTCCACCTGCGGGCACGTGCGTCTCTGAATCAGCTCTCGGTCTTCGGGGTCTGTCCTGATGCTTTTGGAAGGGGAGGTGTGCAGGAAGCCCTGGGGTCTCCCAGGGTGGTGGTGCTCGCTGGGGGGGGGGTTGATGCCAGCCAACTTGGAAGTAGTGGAAGTTCAGTTTTTGTGGACCACTTTGAACATCCTTATGATTGGGAATCCCCTGCTGGGTCTGAGGAAGAAGCAGGCCAGGAGGAGGCAGAGCGTGGGATTTATTCCTGGTTGTGATCTGCGAGGGTACGGGCAGGGCGAGCAGAGCTGGACGCCCCCTTGCTGGGGCGCACAGGCACATGCGGAGGTCCCCGGCACACGGGGCATGGAGGCGTGTGACCCACAGCATCCTCCGTCCCCGCTGGCGCGGCGCGGCCGTGGTGGGCAGTGCCAGTGTCAGGAGGGCAGGAGTTACAGCATCAGCATCTCTGTTAACGTCTCTCTGAGCTCTGCAGGGGGGAGCTGGGGAAGAGCAAGATTTCCAAAGCTCCCTGAGCTCACCTGGGGGGCAATCTCAAGGCTCTGCTTCCTCCGCAGCTGCCTGGGACCGTGGCGGGGTTTGTGGATTAGGCTGAGCTACCATCTGTCGAACAGAGAAGCGCCGTGGCCTCCTGATCTAGTTCAAGGCAGGCAAAGCTGGCTTGAGAGGATTGCGAGGCCGTGGGCCTGGTATCGGAGAAGCAGAGAAAATAGCTCAGTTGAAGCCTTCCCCCGATCCCGGCGGCGGTGCCGGACCCCGGGAGCGCAGGGAAGGATGGCGGTGCCGGTCCCCGTGGCTGCGTTACCCTCAGTGGGGACAGCGGTGGCTTGCGATTCACGGCACGTGGAATAAGGGACGCTCTGTGGTTACAGAAGGGGAGCGTTGTAGGTGTCCCCCTCCTCGCTCCGTGTGCCGGGGCCTCCACGCGTGGTGTCCGGGCACAGCCCTGCCTTCCGCTGGCACCGCTCCTCCCCGCGCCCCGGGGGCCGTGCCCGCCCTTGGCTGCGGCTCTGGTGGCAGCAGTGCCGGGGCTCCTCTTGGGATGGCCTTGCCGTGAAAGACCCTCTCCATGGCTTACACAGTTGTGGTGCAAAAGGCTCCCGGTCCGTCACCCTGATCCCAGCCACCACGGATCGTGTGCGGGCACGGCTGGGAGCCGTTGGTGCTGCCGTTTCCCTCTCGCCGTCGGTCCTGGGGAGGCTCCGGAGAGAGCAAGTGCGTTTCTAGACATGTGTCTGCATCAGTGCTCGAGATCCCAGAGGTTCTACATGGGGGACACAACAGTAAACAGGCTTGATGAATTTTCCCCTAAAATGGAGCTGCTGCTCTCCCTGCCTGTCATCTGCCATCAGCATTAGCGCAGGGTTTAGGGAGCTGTCAGAGCAGCGGGAGTTACTGGAGCGTGGGCACCGGGTGGGGCACCCTTTGGAGAGGAGGACAAGTGGAGAAGGGGAACAGCAGCAGTAAGGTA
Source organism: Butorides virescens (assembly GCA_017310255.1). Taxonomy (NCBI): domain Eukaryota; kingdom Metazoa; phylum Chordata; class Aves; order Pelecaniformes; family Ardeidae; genus Butorides; species Butorides virescens. Next base: position 34,012 of record JADKXX010005306.1, on the reverse strand, counting down.
AAAAAACAAGGAATGGGAGAGGAAAACACCCACTCACCCCTGCTTGTGTGATGTGGGTGCACCCGGCCACCGCTCGGGCAAGCTCCCCGGTGGCTGAGCACCACCACCCAGTGAGGGGACACAGGAGACCCGCAGGCTGGTGCCCGGGCTGCACGGGGGGGGGGGCTGCGCTGGTGTTGTGGTCCCTGCCCTCTGCTGGGCAGCCCCCTTCAGCCCAGCCCAGGGAGAAGGACCGGGCAGGATGAGTCCAAGCGCTTAAAAAAGTCTGCTGGCCGTGCTGCCTGCTCTCCCCGAGCATCACCCGGCTGGCCCCTCGGCAGGGCTCTGAGCACCTCCCTGGAATTTCGGAAACAAATGCCAGTCTCTTACTTTTTCTCCCCAGCCAGTCTGCAGCAGAAGCAGTTTGTTTCCTTTTTCTTTTGTTTGTCAGCAGCGTAGCTCTGCGTGTGTTTGCTGGGGAAGGCGCGCGCCCGCAGGCAGGTCTGGCTCTCAACTGCATCTGGTTTTGGTGGACGCGGTTCCTGCAGCCCAGACTCACCCGGCACCGAACGCCGGCTCGTTCGGAGGCACCGCTGAGCGGGGTGGCAAAACGCCGTGGCCTGAAGTGGGGCACAGTGGGGTTTGAAAGGGGGCTTAGAGCCCGGGAACAGATCCCGGTGGGCCAGGAGCAGGGGATGGTGGTGCTGCTGGATGAGGCTTGAGGCTGCAGAAGGTGGGGCTGGGTCCCAGCCACTGCTGGGCGAGGACCTCGGCCCCAGTCCGGCACTGGTGAGCACCCTGGCACTGGTGTGGGGGGGTGCGGCCCCCTCCTCCGGCCTCTGTCCTCCCGTGACCCCCAAAGCTTGCCCGGGCTGGAGGCGCCTTCCCCGTCCGTGTGCCTTGCCAAGAGCCTTTCCAGTGCCCTCCTCAGACCCCCCCCTGCCCTGAAGAGTGCAGACATGGCAATCAGCAGCCACTCATTTATTTTGCTGATAAAGGGGGTTTTGTGGCTCTTGGCTGCTGTAGCTGATGCTAAAGCAGCAATTACAGTTGGAGTGAGAAACAAGTGTCCAGCAGATTATCTGTGAAGACTCGTTAGCGGCTAATTGCTCTCGCGCTGTTTCAGGCCCTGTTTTCCTGTAGCGATTTGCTGTAAATATGGTGTAATCCCTTAATGAGGCATGGCCCAGCGGGTCCCTGTGCCCACCCAGCACCACGCCGCAGGAGTTCCCGTGCGGGAGAGCAGGATGTGGCGCCGCGCCGATGCCACCGCGCGTGCCAGCCGCAGCCGGGCCCCCGGCCACCAGCGTCCCCGAGCAGCCCCGCAGCCCGCGGAAGGGCGATCCTTCCCTACGGACACGGCGTGCGGCTCCTCGGCAGGAATGAGCTGTCCCCCACCGGCCAGGTGACATGATCTGAAGCTGCAAAAACCCGGCGGCGCTGCCTGAGTCCCTCCTGCTGAGAGGCGCCGCACGTAAAGCTGCAGGCAGAACAGGGACGAGGGCTGCAGCTGAATTTTCTCCCTGGGCTTCGTAGCCGTATCGCAATAGATTAAAAGGTGGGGAATGAAAGCAGAGGGTCCCTTCCGGAGTCAAAAGTCCATGCTTCCTTTGATTTCTGTTTGGCGAAGGGAAAAACTTCAACCTCGCGGTGCTGCGCCAGGGCTTGGCGTGCACCAGGGCACACCGGGAACCCCCTGACCAGCCGCCAAGGCAAATAGGTGGAGAGGAGAGGGGAAGAGCATTTGGATAAAGTTAAGGGTTCAAGCATTCTGGCCGAGGGCGCTGCCCCAGCCCGCTGGGAAGTCTGACGAACACCCAGAAGTAAATCGGCGCGCTCGGGGCGAGCGGTGCTTCCCGGTCTGTGGTTACGGCGAGCAGGGCCTGGAAGAGGCATCGCCGTGCCGTGGGAGGGACAAAGTTTTGTGGCTGGACACAGAGGTGGGCGCTCAGCATCTGTCCTTGACCTGTTATGTGCTGCATCTTCCCCACGAGAGCACTGATAAAATGCTACCTGCCAGGGTGTGGGGAGATGCCTATTTTCATGTGGTTTGTAACCCACAGGCAAAAGACGCAAAGTCATAATTAAAAGTATTTCTGTTGCCATGTTCGGTGTTGCTGGGTGCTCACCCCTGCCATTAGCACGGCTTGATGTGGCCCCTGTGATGTGGTTATGGATAGGCAGGCTGCATCCTTCCCAAAGCCAGGCTGATTGTGACTTTCCATGCTTCCAGAATATTTCCCGTGGTTAGATTTGTTTGGGGACACTCTTACAGCTTTTGGATCTCAGCTCATGACCATAAATATATTAAAAAACCTCTTGTCCAAATGGTTGGTAGATCAAACCCAGCATTAGACAAAGCTCTAACTAACCAGCTGCTCACTTGAAATAAATATTTATCGTATAGTGAATGGAGTGAAGAATAAACATGTGTCCCTGTTTGTTTATGCTGCAAGGATTTGCTTCAGCTAAGCAGATGTATTTACCCCCCCCCCTCCATGCGAGCCTGCTGGAAACTCCCCACGTCCCCTTCCTGGGCCGTGCGGGGGGTTTGGTCAGAGCTTTGCTGGCAGTGCCGGTTTTAAGTGCAGAACCTGCAAATACCATGCCAGGCTGCCTACAGGCGACTGCTCAGCCCCGGGAGGGGACCAGGACATGAGTGGCACGGCCCGGGATGCTGCTGGGCTTGGAGGCTGGTGCTGCGGGGGCTTGGTCGGTCCCCTTGGGGAGCACCGCTCCCTTACCGGCGCTGGAAGGGCTGCGGGTGCGAGGGTGCTGCGCACATTCGGCTGTAGGTGAGACTGGCAGTGGCCGTATCGTTTCCCCCACAAAGAGTTTATCTCCCCCCACGAAGAGTTTATCTCCCTCAGAATATTTCGTAGCAGCCATAGTTGAGCTAATAAGGCTTTTAATCAGTTTTATGAGCACCCCCACCATTTTCCCCCCCCTCCCCAAACGCAACAGTCAGGCTGGTGAAGGATGGAGAAAGCCGGTGAGTGGCAGCCGTAGGGATGGGTGCTCTGGCTGGGGGCGGCGTGCGGTTTCTACGCCTCCCTTGTGGGATCTGGCCCCTTGGCCCTCACGGGAGGTGGTGGTCGCTGGGTGTGTTACTGCTGTATCCCTCAGTCAGGTTTTCTTCTCGCCTTGAGCAAGGTGATGGCCGCAGATGGCTGTGTTTTAACCCTCGCGTTGCCACCTCACCGCCTTTTCCCAAGGAGAATCATAGAATGTTTTGGGTTGGAAGGGACCACTAGAGGTCATCGAGTCCAACCCCCCTGCAGTCAGCAGGGACACTGCTAACTAGATCAGGCTGCTCAGAGCCCCATCCAACCTGGCCTTGAATGTTTCCAGGGATGGGGCCTCCACTACCTCTCTGGGCAACCTGTTCCAGTGGTTTACCACCCTCAGTGTAAAGAATTTCTTCCTTAGATCTAGCCTAAACCTACCCTGATTTAGTTTAAAACCATTACCCCTTGTCCTAACACAGCTGGCCCTACTAAAAAGATTTTCCCCATCTTTCCTATGGGCCCCCTTTAGGTATTGAAAGGCCGTAATCAGGTCTCCCCGCAGCCTTCTTTTCTCCAGACTGAACACCCCCAACTCTCCCAGCCTGGCCTCATAGGAGAGGGGCTCCAGCCCTTGGATCATTTTTGTAGCCCTCTTCTGGACCCGCTCCAACAGTTCCATGCCCTTCCTGTGCTGAGGGCTCCAGAGCTGGACGCAGGGCTCCAGGTGAGGTCTCACCAGAGCTGAGTAGAGGGGCAGAATCACCTCCCTCGACCTGCTGGCCACGCTCCTCCTGATGCAGCCCAGGGTACGGTTGGCCTTCTGGGCTGCCAGCGCACATTGCCGGCTCATGTCCAGAAGATGCCAGGAGCCTCGAGGGTGAGCTTCTGTGCTCAAGGGAGGGACCGTCCCCGTGTTTCCCAGCAGGGAAGAGTCCAGCATGGATCCTCAGAGGAACTGGGGGGTGGTGAGAAGTCGGGGTCCTTGGTTCCGCACCCTCTGCCCAGGACCCAGTCGCTGCCCCTCTCCTCGCAGAGCTCAGCACCGCCGAGCGCCGCGGTTACGTGCGTGTGCCTTGACACTCGTCCGCCTGTAACCTACAGCCCTACCAGCTCCCGGTGGTTTTCACCTTTGCTTAAAAGCCCAGCTAGGCTCTGGGCTGGGCTGCGAAATAAGCAGTAATCTTATTACCTTTATCAATTCAATCCTCTTAAGGTTAAGTCAATCCTATTAATCAGGCTTGTGATGTGGAGAACCTTAGTATTTCAAAGTCGGTCTGCCCATCGGTCCGTTCCAATACCAGGAGCCATCAGCTCCAGCCCGGCGGGGTGCGTGACCCAAGTGGCGCTGAGGGGCGCAGGTCTCGTCAGCTCCGTGACACCCCGTGTGCTCCAGCTGGGGACACGTCCCTGAGGGGCTGGAGGATCTTCCCTGGGGTGGAGAGGTGCAGAATCCTTCCTGGCTGGGGACAGGACATGTCCTGCAGAATTAGGGTGGCTTGTTCGTTAGCTCTCTGGAAAGGCTCCCTTTGCCTAGGAAATGCTCCTGCTCTCACCACCGCCGCGCCAGGCACTGCCTGGCTCCATCTTTCTGCCTCCTGGGCTCGGGAGGAGGGAGGCATTGCCCAGTGACCCCCCCCCCGGGCACGGGGACTGGCGCTGTGAACCCCATCGGGACTGGGATGCTTGATGTAGGCGACCCCTCGCCAGGGAGGGGTGGGATTTCTTGGCACTGCCAAGTGGTTTCAAGCACTGCGGGTGCTGGGCCCCCCCCCAGCCCGGCGGGGCGTGTGGGGCCAAGGGCTAGTGGTGTTCGGGGCTGTTGGCTACTGATCAGGCGTGTGGCTAAATTAGCTGTCTTTGCTCCGGCTTCGTCCCCTGCCAAGAAGCTTTTTCTTCCCATTTTTTGTGTTTGAGCAATGCAGTTTAGTGCGTTTCCTTGGCCCTCTTGACATGGGCGGTGAAGGATTGTTTTCCCAAGCAGGTGTTGGTTTTTCTCTCGGTGGACTTTGCTTTCCAATGAGCCTTTTCCAGTGCAGGGCCTCCCCCCGCCCCCCCGGGCAGCTGGGCCCTGGGCCCGGACCGATGCCGGCTGACACGGGGTAGATAGGCAGCCCCTATTTCCAGGACATCACCCCTATCTCCAAGGCATCACCCCTATCTCCAGGGCATCACCCCTATCTCCAAGGCATCACCCCTATCGCCGTATTCTCCTTCCAGCTTCCCCAGGCAAAGGTTTGGGGGATGTGCCATGGCAGCGTGAAGCAGTCCTGCTGCGAGATGACTTTATCAGATGTCCCAAATTGCTGCATGTGCGAGGGACGAGGCCGGGGTTAGGACTCGTTTCCTCACCCTCAGGAAGATGCTTTTTGGTTGTGGTTTGAGACAGGAGGATAAATTCACCCCGGCGGGGCAGGGGAGGTGGCATCTGCAGCTCAACAGATGAAGACCCAGGGGAAGTGGGAAAGTTTTCAGGCTCTACGCTACAGGTAAATCAGGATGGAGATGTTTGAGGGACAGAGCGAGGTGCAGGGAGCAAAGCCAGGCTCAGGGCAGGGGTGACACACAGGAGCAAAGCCAGGCTCAGGGCGGGGTGACACACAGGAGCAAAGCCAGGCTCAGGCCAGGGGTGACACGCAGGAGCAAAGCCAGGCTTAGGCCAGGGGTGACACACAGGAGCAAAGCCAGGCTCAGGGCAGTGCTGCTGGCTGCCCCGTGCTGCAGGGTGGGTGCCAGGGGTGACACGCAGGAGCAAAGCCAGGCTCAGGGCAGCTCTTAATTTATTTATTTATTTACAAATTGCTCTTCTTCATCAGCGTATGTGCAGTGGCTGAAGTTGCAGGGGTTCAGCTGTGTCCAGTCTGAAGCAAATAGCCTTAGAATAAACACAGGAGCAGGGCTGAAGAAGGCTGCCACAGCCCTTCATTTTTACTGTAGACCTTTTCCTTTCCCCTCTCAACTCCGATGGAATGAAATAAAGCATCTTATTTTCTTCCATTGCCAGGGGCCCTAACTAAAAACAACCCCCTGCTGATCTCTGCTGCTCAGAAACAGGGAGTTTTATTGGCTTTAGTTATTGCATTTTATTCAGAGCCTTGTATGTGGGTGAGTGAGGCCCCCGGAGGGATTCGACAAGTATTTGCATTCCATTTGTGTCTTCCGAGTGCTGGCTGCTGGCATACTTAAGGCAGAGATACCAGACGTGTGATCCAGAGCTGATGTGGCTTTTTTTCTGTGGAGGGAAGGCAAGATCTGGAAGATGGCCCTGGGACAGGAATTGCAGCATGTCATGGGAACTGACCCACGGATGAGGCTCCTTCCCGGCGGCCAGCAGAGCTCCGCTCGCACGAGGACGCTGGCTGTGGGTATTTTTGATCCCTGATGGATCTCAGGGCCGGTTCCTCCAGCCCGGCGAGACGCCTCCTGCAGCCCAGGGAGGCTGGACCTGCTGGGGATGGTGAGAAGCCCTGGCCTGGGGGATGCTCTTGGGCATCCTGGCTCTCGCCTCCATCCCCTGATCAGTAGCAAGGCCGGATTCTGCCACGTTACACCCCGGCTTTGGGTGCTGCGCCGTAACGGAGCTTTTTGGGATTTCAGCAGCTTCAGAGACAAGGGCTGCGAGCGCTCTGCAGCGGGTAACGACGGCATCTGAGGCTTCGGAGGGATCTTCTCTGGCTTTGTGTTGAGTCCCAGACTGGAATTTTGCCTCATTTTAAATTCGGGTGAATTCTGTAGATCAGCTGAAATCATCAAAATTCACATGATCGCTGCCTAAAGCTTGGCCCCCCTGGGGTTTGCACCGCGTGGCAGCCCCGGCTCGCCGTTGGGTTGTGCCCAGCTTGGCCCCGCACCCCGCGGCAGCCGGTCCTCAGCTGAGCAGAGGGGGGGGAAAGCAAACACTTGGTCAAGAGCAGCTATAAAACTCAGTGTTCCTGAGATAATTAGTATGTTGGGAAAGTGACAGGAAAGAGAATCAAGCAAAGCCAAGGTCAGCGGCTGCTAATTAAGAATCAGCACCTTGTGTCAGCCTGAGCTGTGGCTTGGAATTGAAACGTACCCCGGGAGAGACCCAGGACGAGAAAGGTGATGAGTTACCCAGATAGCAGTTAACAGGATTTGAGCAGGGGTTTAAAGTTTCATTCCAGCTTGGCTGATAAAAGGGGCAAAATGAGAGAAAATCGTGGGGGGAGGCGCGTGCTTTGCTTCCAGGAGGGATTTTTGCCTCTGCAGCTGCCGGAGCATTGCAGACGTAGCGGGATCTGAGGAAGGAGATCTCCTGGCTAATGGAATAATAGATGTGACTTTTTTTTTTTTTTTTTTTTTCCCCTTCCCCCCCCCCAAAAGCTCCTCCTCTGGCGTTTTTGGAGGCTTTTCTGGGAAGGTCACGGCATCGTGTCAGTCCCAGCCGTGGTGCTGCGGGAGGGCTCGGGCCGTGGGGCGCTGCGGATGCCAGCCCTCCTCGCCTGCCAGCCGCCTGGCTTGTCCTTTGTTGGGGACAGAACGCAGTAGTGAAGGGCCTGGGGATGAAAGGTTTGGGGCTGTTGGGTTCAGGGGGAGCTGTTGAACCTTGATTAAACTTGATACAGGCGTCCGTATGAAAACCAAAATGGAGCTGAGCGCCTCCCTTGGAAATCTCCCCGGTGGCAGCTGGCAGGGGATGGGACCCGAGTGTCCCCTTTGCCCAGTCTGGGTTGGAGCGGGCTGGGTCGTGGCCACAGCACTTTGGGGGCTCTGCTTTGGGGGGGGGATGGTGAGGACAGGACCTGGGTCCCTGGGTGGCAGCTCTGGGGTGCTCCCGCTGCCCCTGCCAGCAGCAGGTTACATCTGGCACGGCCGTGACAAATGAAGGAGAATTCCGTAGTGAAAGGTTATTACTGAGCAGATGATTTTGGTTTAGAGGAAGGCAGTTTTAAAAAAAAAAAAAAAAAAAAAAAAAAAAAGGTGCCCTTGGTTGTAGCAGGGAATTGTACCTCTACGATGCTCTACGGCATGGGGAAACAGGGATGCACGGGATTCAGGGGGCTCCGGCAGCCTCGTCCCCCTTGTCCTCCGGGTGCGTGGTGCCGGGTGGGAGGAGGGCGACCCTTTCCCCTGGGGCCCAGAGCTGCTTCTCCCCCATGAGCCGTGCAGAGAACAGGAGCTGAAGGTGTCTGAGCATTAACGACAGCCTGGCGTTTCTCCTGCGGTAACGCTAGGCAGAGCACACCAAATACTACACCACGTAGTGGATTTCCAGCAGAATGCACGGGGAGCCGTGGGACCCTCTCGGATCAGCTCACGCTGCTGCTGAAGCGGACGTGGAGCTGGGTCTGAAGCGCTGGGGTTTTGTTAGAATTTGCAATTCGGTAGCCGAGACCCATGCGCGGGGGGCAGCTGCCAGCGCGCGCGCTCCGCTCCTGCTCACCCCTCGCAGTGCTCTGCAGCACGGAGGGTTGTAAAATGGCGTTGAATTTGGTTGTGCGCACGTCAGACCAAAAACGTGCCCAACATGGGGGCTGTGGCAGTGCTGTTCGTGTCCACGAATGCTAAGGAACTGGGACATCTGAGCATCTCGAGGCAGATTACAGGATTGATTCTCAGCTGTTAACTGTGGGGTAGGGCTCACGGCGTCTCAGCGTGCCCCTGTTCTGCAACCGGTGCGGTTCAACACCCAATGCAGCCAATTTAACAGTGGAGAAAACGTTTCACCCACAAAACGCGAGGCTGGTACGAGACCCAACCAAAAACCAGCACTGATGGAGGGGCGAATGTGGCGCAGGCCTGGAATGAATCATTTTTTGGGGTGCAAAAGTTGTCACTCTCCAGCGATTTCTCTCTCTTGTCTCCATGAGGCTGGAGAAACAGGACAGGGTTTAGTGGTGGGATGGCAGGGTTAGGTTGACGGTTGGACTTGATGATCTTAAAGGTCTTCTCCAACCTAAACGATTCTATGATTCTATTCTGTGATTCTATGAACGTCGGGCTGGTGGTAAGGCAGCGTGCAGACGCAGGATGGCCCGCAGCACCTCCGCTCCCTCCGGCGTCTCACGAAGGTGAGACCTCTCGGGAGAAGGGGAGGCTGCCGGCGCTGCTGGACAAAGCGCGTGTCAGTGCGTGGTGACCCACCATGGGCTTTGCTTTCCAGGATTTCTTGACTGACCTGATGATGTCTGAAGTTGATCGCTGTGGTGAGAATGAGCATCTCATTTTCAGGGAGAACACACTGGCCACCAAAGCAATCGAAGAATACCTGAAGCTGGTGGGGCAGAAATACTTGCAAGATGCCTTAGGTACGTACAGAGCCTTGGCAGGTCTCGCCCAGAGAGGGCCTCCTCGAAGCTGCAGGGTGCTCCGGGGGGTGGGGACCATGGGCTGAGCCCTGGTGGCTGTAGGAGGCACCCACATTTACCTGCTGGAGGGTTTCTCTGGCAGTGGGGTCCAAGCCCCGGGCACGGCCGCAGCGGGCAGCTCTCTGCTCCCAGGTGAAGGTCGCTGCTGAGTTGGTGCTTTAATCTGCCTTCAGAGGAGGTAACAAATTGATCTTGGAAGGCATGATGCTGCTGGCATGATGTCTCGGCGCTGGCAGTGTCACGGAGGCTGATTGAATCCTCCCCCTGATTGCACACCCCCGCCAGAGACGCTCCCCGCTTCCTCGCAGCCCCACCGAGGCAGACGAAATCTCCCAAGTTACAGTGATGAGTGGTGCCTCCCCGATCTCCCTGGGAACCCTCCTGGTGGTTTGGTTGGGTTGGGGTTTTTTTGTTTTTTTTTTTTTTTTTTAAAGTGCTGGCTATGTTTACGGCTCCAAAAATATTTCTCTTGATGCAAATGAAAATAATGAGAGCTTCTGCTTCTGGGCAGGTCAGGAAGGAATTGCTGTGTTGCTGCGCGCAGCCAGCACGGCGCGAGGATGGGGAGAGGCTGCCTTTGAACCTCAGCCGAAGGCAGCCAGAGTGGATCCCCAGCTTAGCAGTAGGGTGAGCAGGGTTTCTATTGAGCTGTTAATTTTTCAGCATGTTGGGTTCCTACTAACAGGTTTGTGTAATGTTAGCAAGGAGCAAAGTACTGGAAACGCTTTATTAAGATAATAGTAATGACAATGTTGGGGGGGGGGGGAGATCGTTGAGCAAATTCAGTCAAACCAAGAGATAGCCCACAAGAATAGGAAAAGGAATATTATTTATTTCTGCCTTGTAATGCTTTCTGGTTGAAGGCAAGGCTGTAAGTAGATTACCTTGTAGGATTTCTAAAAAGCCAGGAGATTAATGAAGGCAGAGACTTTGAAATATTCCCCTTTCCGGGCTCAGCGAAATGCTGCCAAGCCAGCTCCATCCAGTGCAGGAGGAGCCTGCGGTTCTTGCTCGCTGGTCGTGGCCCTGATTCTGCGTAGATCTTTTATGGGTGAAACGATTCATCTGCGTGGCACAGGGTCACGCCGCGCGGCGTAGCGCTTCCCTTCAAACCACGAAGCACGAGCAAGCGATAGGGCTGGAAAAAACCAGCAGGCATCACCTGCAGGCGAGCAGAGAGGCTCCAGAGCTCCCTGGCAGAGCTGAAAATACATCGGAGAGGCTCTCCAGTACGTCATTAAAATCTGTTTTGGCAATAGGGGAGGAATGCAGACTAGGGTGGGCAGAACCCAGGAGGTTGGGGAAAATCCAAGGCGGTCAGGAATTAGGAGATGAGCAAAGCAACCGGAATTAGAAGAAAACCAAAGCAAACCTTTCTCCCAGCCCATCACCCAGCCCTGCGGGTCCGTAGCTAAACGGGCAGTGCTGTGTGCTGGGCACGCGTGGGGGCGGTGGGGAGCCCCCTCGGCCCGGGCAGCGGGGTCCCTGCCGCTCCCCCGGGGTGGAAGGGGGCACGAGGGCGAGGAGCTGGCGGAGCAGCCAGGCAGCAAACAGGAGTGCAGGGACACTCGGAGAAATATTTAAATTTAATTTTGTCTGATGTTCAGCTCCGAATAAACCAAGTAAATTGTTTCTTTCCTTTAATTACCTATTTCTCCTGTGAATCACGCTGGCTTGTCAGCGCCAGGGCAGAGTCTGCAGTAGCAGGCCATCCTACAAATAATTACAGAACCTGCCAGCATACTTCCTACTGGATTCCCCCGAGGGAGCGTCTCTGGAGCTGGTGTCACAGGGGGTCGGGGCAGGCTGAGGAAGCGGGCGTGCGGGTGTTTTGGCAGCGGAGGCCTGATGCAATAGCCCGTAGCCGCAGCGGCAGAGCTGCCAACTGGGGAAGAGGGATGAAATGTGCTCATCGAGAGTCCGGGCGCCTTTCTGCAGGGCCGGCTGTGTCGGTTTGTGAGCTCCCAAGGCAGTGCCGGCCGCTCCCGGGGCCGCTCCGAGATCCTAAAAGCCGGCTGGGGCACAGCCTGCCCCGGGAGCCACCGCCGCCTGCTCTCGTGCTCGGGTTCCGTTCGTGACGGGGCGTGGGGTAACAACTTCTGGGGCACTGGGGCTTACCAACAGAATTGCTTGAAGGCTGTGTCTCTCATGTCTCCAAAACCTATCCCCCCGTTGTCTGTTTTACAGGGGAATTTATCAAGGCACTGTACGAATCGGATGAAAATTGCGAAGTGGATCCCAGTAAGTGCTCATCTTCGGACCTTCCCGAGCATCAGAGCAACCTGAAGATGTGCTGCGAGCTGGCCTTCTGCAAAATCATCAACTCCTACTGGTGGGTATCCCGCGAGCGCGGCTCCCCTCCGCACGCCCGCAGTTAGCCCGGAGGCGGCACGGCTGCGGGGACGAGGGTGGCTGCGCTCCATCTTCAGGCTGTTGGTACCCGTCCCTTAGCTGTGACGATGGGCAGCGTGTCAGGGAGTTTCGGAGGGGGAGCTGCGGGGCCCTGCCCGCGTCCTGCAGCGCCGCAAGGGAGCCCGGGGGGTCCAGGGGCAAGGGTGAGGATGGCCAGGGGGGAGATGGCAGCTCCCACCCGGGGCAGAGTTGGGGAGGATCTGCTCTGGGGGTGCGACAGCCGCACTGATTCTCCACCAGGCTTGTTTGCAGTGGGTGCTGAAGGGTTACTGGTGCGCAGACACGGGGACGGGGCAGCGGAGAGAGGGAACACAAAATGCCTTTGCCAGTGTGAGCGGTTCAGAGAGGGACTCGATGCCAGCTGTCTATGAAAGTCAGGAATAAAGGGCAGAAATGCGCGTCCTGCGTCTCCTACCCATGCACTGATCCAGTCTAGGTCGGACTGACGGACCCCGCCTGCCTCCCCAGCGCCTGGGGTGAGGTTTGGAAGTCCCCTCTGCAGCAGCGGGGTCTGGGGCGCTGCTCCTGCGTGGAAGCTGCACCAGCACAGGGAGCTTTTGTTCGGGCAGATGTCCTCTTGTTGCGGAGGGCTGGATGCTGCTGTTATTCCTGCTGTTTGGCTCGGCGTCCTGCATTCCTCTGGGTTAACCCCTCTCCCTGCCAGCCCCGGGGTGCTTGCTGAGGTGGAGGGGAGCCCGTCGCCTCCTTGGCCCAAGGCCCGCTCTGCAGTTCGAGGCATTTCCTAGTTGGTTGTTCTCAGGGTAAAGGTTCCTTGCAACTAATTGGGACAGGCCCAAATATGCAAAATCAATTGGAATAAAGGCAGTGGTGTCTTGTGGAGGTGGCTGTCGGGCACGGCCGTGCTCGTGGTGTGACCTGTTGCCCTGGGCACCGGGAGCCAGGAGCCCTTGGGGCTGCTGCAACTGCTGCCTGCAAAGGTGACCTGAAAGGGGAAGAAATGGGCTTGTGAGCCTCTTGGAGAAATAAAAATATTTTCTTACTGCTTCTTGCTAACATTACCCAGAGACTCTGGTCCTGGTCCTATGAGAAGGATCATTTTTGTCTCGCTGCTGGCTTTGCACTTGCAAGAGTGCTTAAAAGTCCGGGCTTGGTTTTTATTAATGTATTTAGTTGCAAAACATCAACTAAGGGTAATATTGGAGGAAGGAAGTATTTGATAATAAAGATTTCTCATTTTCTTTCCTATCCCAGCTCTTGTGTTGAGGCCTGAAAACTCATTATAGGTAATCTGCCAGGACACCGAGCGTGCCCTCCTTCAAGCCCAGGAAGGGAATTGCTTTTCTTGATATTGCTGAGGGGCAGAACAAGCAGCAAGAGGCTCACTCGGGCTTCCTCTGTCTAGCACCAATAAGCAAAAGGGCAGATTTCTTTACAGGCATCCCATACCTTATCCTGGGCCACTTAATAACTCCCTGACTCAGGAACGGCGGTTACCTGCTCTCCCAGGAGGGATTCGCTGCTCTCCGTCACCAGTGGATTATCACTGGTTGAATTAACGTCTTCCTAAAAGTACCCAAAGCGGCACTAAAAGGTCCCTCTAAAAATAGGCTTGAAAAGTGACCTAAGGGAAGTCGGGAATGCATGGGAAGTCGGTTCCCCCAGCCCTGCCTTTCCGAGGAAGGCGGGAGCAGCTGAGCCGCTGCCCTGAGCGGTTCCCCCTCCGCCCCTTGTGCTCAGCGGTTCTTGGGGATTAATTGGGCTGATGAGCGCTCAGGATTGGGCGAGGTATCCTGACAGCTAACGATCTTGCTTTAAATAGAGTGCCAGAGTACGCGTCCTCATCTGCTGGAGAGAATCAGAGAGAGGAAAGAGGTTTACAATAACTGAAAATTGTTATAATTATGACATAATTTGGACATCTGGAAAGTTTCAGTGTAAGCAGAAATTCAGCATGTGGAAGCTCGTTACTGGAAAGTTGGGTAATGAATTACGGGCCCGTTTGTCACATAAAGCCAGGGAACTGAATTCCATCCGCTGTAACACAATTAAACTTTTATGGTCTCCCAGGCTGTGACGGTGAGCAGCGCTCGCGGACTGCCTGCAGCCGCTGCCTGCGTTTTCAAGGGTTTACTTTCCAGTAACTGTACAACCTGTCCTGATCATTCAAGCCTTAAATTGCTTAAAGGATTCTCCTGTTTCTGGGCAAATACCATGAAGTAAAAGGGCTTTGTCCAATTGTGTGGATCAAGCCAAAGACAGAGGAGAATTTATCCAGCCGAAGACGCTGGCTAATGTTATTTGTAAAGCACAGGGTGGGAGCTCATGTGGGTGAAAGCACGAAGCCAACACGGAGCAGAAGCTGAAAATGACGGCGACTTCCACGGGGCATCATCGGAAGGACCGAGTGAACCCTCCTGGGAGCCTGGGGCGGCTGCGTGGGCCTGTGCGTGGGGTGGGGAGCGCACGGCGGGGGCCACTGCCTGGGGTTAAGAGCAGCAGCCCCCGACCCGGGGCGTGCGGCCGGGCAGCTCCGTCTGCAGCTGGCGGGTTAATGAAACCAGGGGTGAGGGCTCTGCCCGCCGAGCTGGCCCAGGAGCGGCTGCGGAGCTGGAAAGGAGCTCTGCCGAAAGGGACCTGGGAGTCCTGGTGGACGACAAGCTGACCATGAGCCAGCAGGGTGCCCTTGTTGCCAAGAAGGCCAGTGGCATCCTGGGGTGCATTAAGAGGAGCGTGGCCAGCAGGGCGAGGGAGGTTCTCCTCCCCCTCTGCTCTGCCCTGGTGAGACCCCACCTGGAGCACTGGGTCCAGTTCTGGGCTCCCCAGTTCAAGAAAGATGAGGAACTCCTAGAAAGAGTCCAGAAGAGAGCAACTAGGATGATAAAGGGACTGGAGCATCTCCCCTATGAGGAAAGGCTGAGAGAGTTGGGCTTGTTCAGCCTGAAGAAGAGGAGACTGAGAGGGGACCTCATCAACACCTACAAATATCTTAAGGGTGGGGGTCAAGAGGACGGAAGCAGTCTGTTTGCAGTGGTGTCCAGTGACAGGACTAGGGGCAACGGGTGCAAACTGAAACATAAGAGGTTTCAGTTGAATAGGAGGAAAAACTTCTTTACTCTAAGGGTGACAGAGCACTGGAACAGGCTGCCCAGGGGGGTTGTGGAGTCTCCTTCTCTGGAGATATTCAAAGCCCGCCTGGACAAAGTCCTGTCTAGCATGCTCTAGGAGAGCCTGCTTGAGCAGGGGGGTTGGGCTGGGTGATCTCCCAAGGTCCCTTCCAACCCTTGCAATTCTGTGATTCTGTGGAGGCCACGGCCGCTGGGCTGCCAGGGTACGTGCCGCTGGTGGGACCACAAATCCCACAGGTCCTGAACTCTGCAGCCCTGGCAAGGAGCGGTCAGTTGGGCTTGATGAAGTGAGCGTCCGTAGCCCTGGGAAGCGGAGGCCGGAGGACGGGGAGCGCTGGCAGCAGGAGGAGCACCCTTGTATTCGCCCGGAGAGCTGGCGGTGCTGCCGGAGGGCTTCTTGGCTCTGAGTCCTCCTCCGTTTCGGAGCCTCCCACCTGGTTCTTGCTGCTGGTGGACAGTGGACGGTGCCTCTGGCTGTGCAACTTCCATGGTTTTCTCTTCTTCCCGACTCGTGTGAGGTTCAGCCGCAGGGCAGGCGGTCCCAGAGAGAGGGGCAGGGAGAAGCTGACATCGCTTTGCTTCTCCCAGATGGTCCCTGCAGCAAAACTGGGAAACCATCCTCTAAAATGGCTGTTTGTTAGGGAGATTTATGGCCTAAAATGGAGTCCGACCCCTCTTCGGTCTGTTTGTGTACCATCCAGCTCTGTCGGGAAACGGCGCTGGTTTTGAAACAAAAGGCAGTGGTTGCTGGCCCGGGCAGCTCCGGGGCAGGGGGGGGGAGCTGTGTGCCAGGGACCCAGGGGACCGACGGCAGCGTGGTGGGACCCTTGGCCAGCCCGCTCCCACGGGTGGGAGTATCCAGCTGAATAAATAAGACGTGCTGGGAACAGGATAAGGTGGGAGCAGAGAGCTGGGGAGGGCTGAGCAAAAACAGGCAGCAAGTTCTCCGGCGATAAGGGCTGCTGCAGCGAGCGTCGGCTGGACCCGGGGAAATTTTGGTGTCCAGGAAAGCCAGGCTGAGGTCTGCATGGTTACAAGGCTGGAGTAACTCCGGTGGGGCTCCACGGTTGTTCTAGGCACAGTGGGATTGGATCCAGGTGCTTGGAACAGGAGCATTCCAATTAGCACAGCCCTCCCTCCGAGCAGCAGCTCTGCCCGTGCCCCCGGTGCTGCCGTGTTTCTGCCGAGGGGCTCCCAGGGCGCTGTGGTTCTTCAGGAGATGCTCTCCACCTTGGTGGCTGAGCTTCCCCCCGTCGGCAGCGCCCCGTGACACAGCCGGCTGCCTTGCCGTGAGCTGCTCTGCGCAGTTGGTTTCATCTCTCCGTCGTCCCAGCTGTCGGGGGGGGTTTTGGCACCCGGCACGACCAGGAGCATCAGTCTGATGAAAGCTGCTCCTCTTCCAGCTTTATGGAATGGCTTTGCTTTCTCCTGTGTGGTTTGAGTCTCCCAAGGGACACTGCAAAAAAGAGAGGACAAGAGCCCGCAACCGGTGTAGGTGGCGGTGTTGCTGTAGATGAAGAGGGTGCGAAGGCTCCGCTCTTGTAGAGGGCTGGGTGTCATGCCCCACCGCCCATAGGCACCATGGTTAGTTACCACTGTGGGGCAGTTTGAACGCCCTTGGCCTTGAACTTGCCATCCCTGCATGTCCTTCTGTCGTTTCAGCGTCTTCCCAAGGGAGCTCAAAGAAGTTTTTGCCTCCTGGAGACAAGAATGCAGCAACCGAGGCCGCCCAGACATCAGCGAGCGACTGATCAGTGCCTCCCTGTTCCTCCGGTTCCTCTGTCCGGCCATCATGTCCCCGTCCCTCTTCAGTCTCCTGCAGGAGTACCCGGACGACCGCACTGCGCGCACTTTGACTCTCATTGCCAAGGTCACCCAGAACCTCGCCAACTTTGCCAAGTAAGCCGGGGTGCCGGCGCGGGAGGGGGCGGGCCTGGAGAGGGGGAAGGGGGTGCGTAGGCAGAGCCACGACTCCAGCACCCGTTGTCCCCCCCCCGGCCGCTCCTTTCCTCGATGGAAAGGGCCTGTTTGTTTCCTCTTGGCTTTTCCCTCCCCGTCTCTCTGGGACCCATTCCCTCGCTGTTGGGTCAGGGAGAGCATTCAAGTTTCCAAAACAGGACGTGTTTTACGAGCAGGAAAACAGGCTGCTGTGACCACACAGGCGAGATGGCGGCGGGAACGCCCCGGCACGGCCGGGCGCTTCGTCCCGTGGTGGCTGTGCGGGGCATGGCTGGCGGCGGGGCACGGCCACCCCCCGTCACGGGCACCAGCAGGACCAGAACCCAAACAGCAGCAACGGTGGGCGTAGCTCCGGAGCTGGTCCTTCCCTCCTGTGAGCTCTGGGACCTTCCCTGCTCTTAAAATGCAGTTGCCTGAACCGGGAAGGTACAAAAAGCGAATGGGGAACCTCTCCATTTCTAACTAAGTCCATCGGTTTGATGGAAACAAAGCGAGAGATTTCGGAAAATCTTTCCGCTGGCTGCAGCTCTGAGCTACTTATCCTGAGCTCTGATAACAAAATGATGAGCTTTCCGAAACGTGAATGGACAGTTTCTGTCTAAAGCTTCTTAGATTTGGAAGCTAGCTTAGTGCACACGCTCGCCGTCAGGAGCGCGCCTACGCGCACGCAGCCCGAGATGGACGACGTTGGAGTGTGTTACGTGAGACGACAGGAATTGCCTGTATTCCTGAGCGATCCCTAACGAAAGGGGCTTCAGGTTTTCAGCACTTTGCAGGAAAGACTCTTTAGCTAAGCTGACATTAGTCAAGCCAAAGTGATCAAGCAGAGCTGGCCTGCAGACGGCACGCAGCCGAACCTCGCCGAATCGCTGCCGCTGGCACGGCACCAACCGCTGCTGGTACGGTTGAACCATGAGGCCGTCCCCGTTGCACTCTGAATAAGACGTCTAACCCAGAGCGGAGTCGGGGTGGGTGCTTGGAGGGCAGAAGGGGGTTGCAGGAAGCCCAAGGGGACAAACGGGCTGGCCCAGCTGCAGGCTGGCTCTCCAGGGGGATCCCCGGGGCGGCTGTGCCGGGGCAGCAGCGCCGGCGTGGCTGGACTTTGCTTCAGTGCCCGTGCAAGCGTGGGGAGAGAGCACAGGATTCCTGCCACCATCATCTGCTGGGCTTCGGGCAGTTGGTGGTGCTTGGCATTAGGATTTCTTTATTTCCAGTGACAGGTCCTGTTTCTGGAGGCTGAGCCCTGGCCCAGCAGTAAGATAAACCCCGTTACCAAGCCCAGCTTTGTTTCTCTCGCTTGTGCCTTCATTTCTGCTGCGGAGATCCCATGCTGACAGGGGCTTAACAGGATTAGGCTGGAGTTAATTTTGGTTTCACATTCAGTGAGGTACCAGGTGCCTGCTAGCAACCCAACAATCCTGAAGGCTTTGGAAGGTTCAGATGCTGGAGGAAGGCTCTGGCATTCCTACCTGCCTGGGTACCTGCCCGTTGTGTTGACTGCACTTCTGTTGACAGGATTGAGCTGAAATTCATGTTGCTGTCTCGATAGGTTTGGCAGCAAAGAGGAATACATGTCCTTTATGAATCAGTTCCTGGAACACGAATGGACTAACATGCAGAGATTTCTACTGGAGATTTCCAATCCCGAAACCATCTCGAACACAGCTGGCTTTGAAGGCTACATTGACCTGGGCCGGGAACTCTCCACCTTGCACTCACTACTCTGGGAAGTCATTTCTCAGCTGGAGCAGGTACGGGGGGCTCGCAGGGGCAGGCGCTGGGCGTTTATGCCCCACACCACCCAGCTCCCCAGCTCCAGCAGGGAGCGACCCGTTCACTGTGTCTGTGCACAGCACCCCTGGTCCTGGCCCTAGCACTTCCCCAGCCTTTGCGCATGCTGCAGAGCGCAGCTCGCTCTCTGCACCCCTCTTTGAGGCCGGTGAGGACAGCTCTTCCCCTCCTCTGCTGTTTATCCCTGGGGGTGAGGATGGAGGGGCCGAACACCAGGATTTTGTCTGTCCCAGCAGATTCAAAAGGTTTCTTTTTTAATTAAAAGGATTTTTTTTTTGTCAAGAGATCTGGACCAGGCTTTGCTATAGCTGTCTTCTTCTCTATCTGAACTTTGTTAATCACGCTTGCTTCCTCTGCCCCACAGCAGCAAAATCGTTCCTAAAGCCACATGTTCTGGGACATCCCATAGTCTCAGCGGTGGGGGCAAAATGGTGGAGGAAATGAATGTTGTTAATATGATTTACCAAAGAGACTGTCCAGCGACTGGCAAAGCCCACGGTTCTCTAGCAAAAATACAAGATGTTGGTAGTAATTCTGCTCTTTTTTTCTGCCCAGGGCACTGCAACAAAACTTGGGCCTCTGCCTCGGATCCTGAGGGACGTCAACTCGGCGCTCAGTAACCCGGCCTGCGTGCAGGTCTCGGTCACGGCCGACCACGCTGCATCCACGCCTAATGCTGGCAACAGCATCTCTGCGGGGCTACAGAAAATGGTGATAGAGAATGACTTGTCTGGGTAAGAGCATAAAAGGTGGCCTGGCCACAGACCAGGGAAATACTGAATATTCATCTCCTGCCAACACCTGGGCACCTGCAGGGGCAGGCAGGACACGGTGTAGTGCGGAGCTGCCCGATGGCTGGCTAGGCTTCCTGGGGGCAGGACTGGTACTGATGTCGGCTCGGAATCTAGGGAAAGCAGCGTCCCTCGTGAGCCCAAACTGGGGATGTGGTCTTGGGGAAGTCACAAACTTGGTGGTTCTGGTCTCTCTCAGCTGTTGAGATGTGGCTGCAGAACTGAAATGTTCGTCCTTTGAGAGCTTGAGGGCTTGGTTGTGCTAACCTCAGCGATGGGTATTGCCGTGAAGTTCGTTAGGTCTCTGAGCACGCAAGATTTATAGGATTGGCCTTACCCATTTCTGTAAGACATCAGGTACGTGCTGAATGCCCAGAGATCCAATCTGGACATTCCTCTGAGCGTTGCCAAGCTGCAGAGGCCTAACAGTCAATTCCAGTCCTCTCTGTCCAGTTTTTAGACCACGGGGTGTTTCGAATGGTGAGCAGTGATTCACAGGCCCAGTCACCTGACGTACTTTTTGGCCTAATTACGTAAGGAGTTTCATTCATGGGGAAGACAACTCTGTTGCGGGCCTATAATGTTTCTGTTTGTGGAAAATGAAATGGAGGCCACGCAGATGAGAAGACACTGCAAGTAAAAGAGTTTGCAAACCTCATAATATTTAACAGGTTAATTAGGAATGAAAGGCAGCAATGGTGCTGGACTTGCTCTAATCAGAGCTTTCATCTCTAACGCTTCCCAGCGTGAGGTGCAATTATTTAATTCTGATGCTATGGAGGATCCCTGACAGTATGCTCTCACCCAAATACTTGCTTACAATGCGCCATCTTTGATCAGGGGTATATTCACATTAAGCTACTTCAAAGCTCTTTCTTCCTGTCCTCAAGAAATCAATATTGCATGAATGAATATTACAGCAGGAGGAATTGGGGGGGTAACCTGCGGTTGCCAGGCTTTAGCTGGGCCGGTAGAACGCTCTGGCTGGCCCTTGGAGGCCCTGGTGTGGATCAGGCCCCGCGGTGCTGTGCAGATGTGAGCAGGGCAGAGGCCACGAGCGTGGCTGGAAGCAGGGCGGGTGACACGTGCCATCAGTGTGATGAGCAGATCCAGCCCCCGAGGGCTCTGCGAATGCCTCCTGCGCAGCGCGGGGCTCTGGCCACGCACCCACGGGCCCCCCGCTCCCCTGCCTACAGCCCCCCGCGCTGCGGGGCCGGCCCAGGGCTCCTCTGCACCCCCCCCCCCCCCCCCCCCCCCACTCCCTGTCACCCCCCTCTCCCTCCCCGCCGGCGGACCTGGTCGGGCCAGCCCTGCCCGCGGGGGGGGGGTTACGTCCCCATCCCACCCAGCTGCACCACGCAGATCTCTTCTGATTGATTTTGTTTTCCTGCTCCGGTGCAGCATTCACAACTCTTCTTTTTTGTTTTGTTTTCCTCTCCTCTTCCTTGCGCACTGACTTCCCCGCAGTCTGATAGATTTCACACGGTTACCATCTCCAACCCCTGAAAACAAGGACTTGTTTTTTGTCACAAGGTCTGCTGGGGCCCAGCCCTCGCCTGCCCGAAGCTCCAGTTACTCAGAGGCCAATGAGCCCGACGTGCAGATGTCTAATGGCAGCAAGAGTTTGTCCATGGTGGACTTGCAGGACAATCGGCTCTTGGACAGTGGGGCCAACGCGCCCGGCGCGGCTGACTCCCTCAATGACAGTCAGTCGTCCCTCGGGCAGTTGCAGGGCGTATGGACCGCGCGGACTCAGCAGAACAGCGTGACGGGCATGGCCACCGTGCGCCGGGTGGGCCAGACCCCCACCACGCCCAGCGGCGAGAGCGCGCCCGGCCGGCCCCAGCTCCTGGCGCCCCTCTCCTTCCAGAACCCCGTCTACCAGATGGCCGCCGGGCTGCCGCTCTCCCCCCGCGGCCTGGGCGACTCCGGCTCCGAGTGCCACAGCTCCCTCAGCTCCCACAGCAACAGCGAGGAGCTGACGGCCAACAAGCACGGCTTCGCCGCCCCCGCCGCCAGCGAGGACTTCACCCGCCGGACGGGGGAGCTGGCCCGCCGGCAGCTCTCGCTGACGGAGAAGGGCGGCCAGCCCACCATGCCGCGGCAGAACAGCGCGGGACCGCAGAGGCGGATAGACCAGCCGCCCCCGCCGCCCCCGCCCGTCACCCGGGGCCGGACGCCGCCCTCCCTGCTGAACACGGTTCAGTACCAGCGACCCTCCAGCGGCAGCATGATGTCCTCCTCGCCAGACTGGCCCGGCAGCGGGGCCCGCCTCCGGCAGCAGTCCTCCTCCTCCAAGGGCGACAGCCCTGAGATGAAGCAGCGCACGATGCACAAACAGGTGAGTTTGGGGGCTCTGCCAGCTCTGGGCGTCGAAGGGGCCAGGCGGGGTCAGCCCGTGGACTTGGAGAAGCAGTTGGCCAAGCGGGGATTGCGACAACATGGGGGGGACACGTCGCTGCGGCTCCGAGTTACCACGCCGGTGCCAACCCCGCGGTGGCCTTGCATGTGGGGCTGTACCTTGGCTCTTGCACCCGGCTTGGCCTGAGACGGAGGCCCTCGGGGACGGGGACACAGACCGGTGTTCGCTCCCTGCGCTCCTCCGTTGCACGGCACGTTGGCGTGTGACTGCCGCAAGGCGGCGGGTGGCAGAGACAGGAGGGCGAGGGCAGCCATGCCTCCGTCCTGCGCTACCATCTTGTCACCGCTTTGCCTCTCCATGCCCAGGCTCTCATCCCATGCCATAGTCAACCCCGCCCCATCTCCCAGACTTGGACCGGGCCCTAATCTTCTCTTGTAACTAAGAGTCTCCCTGCTGCTGCTCCCGCCCCGGCGGAGCCACGGCGCTCCGGGACGCTCCGGTGTGTTTGCTCTGAGACCCTCCTGTAAGTGCCACTGGGGAGGTGGGAGCGTGCTCCCCACCGAGGGTGAAGTTCCTGCTGGGTGAAGTCCTCTGCAGTGATTCAGGCCGCAGACCGCACGTGGGTCTGCACGGAAACAAATCCCATTCTTCGTGGTGCTAAAATTGAAAGCAGTAGGTCACAGACCCAGGGCCCTCTGGTTTCCCCGGCACGGATAAAATTGTTCTTCTAGTGCTTGTTCGTTCATTCTGCATTTCAGAACTAACCCAATAGAAAATTAACACAGTGGGGCCCCTCGGTGCCTAAAGGAAGAGCTTTAAAAGGAATGCAAAGCCAAAAAACGTGGACGACCGGCAAGAGCTCGCTGCGTCTCAGCCCAGGGCACGGCGTTGAGGCGCCTTCTCGGCAGCGCGGTGTCGGAAGGGCGCCGGCGCTGCCGTAACTGCCTCTCCTTTACGCAGCAGCCGTGGTGGCCGGTGTCGGTGCTGCCCATTGAAGGGGTTTTTACCGGCCCCAGCCGGAGCTGCCTGCGCGTACGGTATTGATGGCGAAGCGCTGACATTAGCAGGCACGGCGTGTAGCGGCGCCTGTGTAATGTGGATCGATCCTCATTAGGTACAGAGGGCACAGAGCTCCGCAAGCGGCAGCAGCCTGTATGGTGGCAGAGTTTCTTCCAGAAAGACAACAGTGAACTCCGGGTGACCTCTGGAGAGCCCTGGCCAAGCTGCCTTTGCAGATCTTTCCTCCACCCACCCCTATTGGCCTCTCAAAGTTTTTCTCAAGACCTGAAGTCCTCAGAACGCCTCTCCTACCCTTAATCTGCGCATTTTCCCTGTGTGTTAGCAGCATCTGTAAACCATCGTGAAACCGCTTGCTCATAGTTGGTGGTATTAAATGCTGTTTGAGAACAAAGAAATCCCATTTGGTGGCCACTTCAGAAGTCCCTGAACCTCGCTCCTGCCGACCAGAAGTGCTTCCTCTACTTCTGTAAGTTCATCTGCTGAACAGGTTTCCCACGTGTCCCAGGCCAGATCAGATGGCCTTTTTTACTTCTTTGGAGAAGAAAGGAAGAGGCCAAAGGACCTGTGCACGGTGGGCTGAGCTCTGTTCATCGGCATCCTTCACCCATGGCCTTCACACTGCTGAAATGAACCCGGGTGGCCACTGCTCCTTGGAGCCACAAATTCCGAGCAGAGGTGCAGTGCCCGAGCTGGAGACGCAAGAAAAAGCAGAAAGCCACAAGCAGGGTGAGGATTTATAGCAAGTGATGTTCATGAGCCATTTAAAAGTTTAAAGTTCTGGAAGTAGAAGACCAGACTGGAAGATGGTATGGGAAAGCCCTCAACCCCAGTGAGGGGATTAAACCAGTCCCCACTCCTTCCCAGTACAGAACCTCCTGTTTGCTGGTTTCTCTACTGTCCAGAGGTTTGAATGAAGGAGAAGGTCCCTGGCCTTTCTGACTTGTAAACTTGAATTCCCTCGACCAAGTCATCCAGATCCCTTGTGTTCATCCAAGAAACTGTTTACTGCAGTTTATAGTGAGCCAGGATGGAGGGGAAATAGCTGGAGATTCACTTCCTCAACCTTGTAATGTGCTTGGAAAATATTGAGGCAATGCCATTTGCAGTCCCTGCCCAGGCTGGGACCAAAAAGCAGCCGCCGTGGCTCTGGCTCGCTGGCTGTAGAACAGCAGGGCTCCTGGAGCTCCCGTAGCTACGTGAACACACCTAGAGATGAGCTACTAAGATGTCGAGTGTTCAGACCTCTCCAGCATCTTAAGTGTCGTCTCAGCCAAAAAGAAACCTTTCTTCTCCAAGAAGACTCCTGCATGACCAAACGTAGCATTTCGGTTTGCAGCTCTGGCGTGACCTGTACGAAATCTCCAGAGGAAGCAAAAAGAGGGCTCAGTGAAGGAGGCTGAAGAGTTGAGTGAAGCCGCAGCTTGCAGAGGGGACATGCCCCATCAGCGGGAACGTGCCCCATCAGAAGGAACGTACCCCGTCAGTGGGAACGTGCCCCATCAGAGGGAGTGTACCCCATCAGAAGGAACATACCCCATCAGAGGGGACGTACCCCATCAGAGGGGACGTACCCCATCAAGCCGCTCTGTTTGCCCGCAGCTCAGCACCTTCTCGGGTCGCGTCCTCCCGAGGTGACAGGACCCGCTCAGAAACCTGGGCCCGTTCCTTTCGGCAGGACCCCCTTGCAGCACCGCTGTACGGCCGCTCTGTGGGGCCGGCCCAGGGCAGAACTGGGCCTGTCAAAGGCTGTTTGACCTAAAATAATGCGAGGTGCAGGACAGGAGTTGTTCCTACCCCCCCCCGCCCCGGCAGCTCTGGTCGCTGAGCCGTGTTTGTGGCTGTCGGAGCAGCATGGGAGAGGGCTTGCTTGGAAGGGAATTCTCTCTCGCCAGCTTGGTGACCATTTCTGTTACAGGTTTTTCTTTTGTTATGGTTGTATGTTTCATTGTAGGCCCCTTCTCCTGTGAACCCCAATGCCCTGGACCGCACTGCTGCTTGGCTTTTGAATATGAACATGCAGTTTTTAGAAGATGAAAGCATTGACCCAGATTCCAAGCACAGGGATAAGCTCAGGAATAAGGACGAGCTCAGCCAAGCAGAAAAGGTAAAACCTGATTGGATTGAAACAAGTTTCTAAATAGAGAGAGGATTTCCTTGAATGTCGTTCATCTGAGCACCCCGGGGACAAGGCGGGCTGCGTGGCACGTCCCTGCCCAGGAGAGAGGGGCGTCCCGTTGCTCTGGGCCCGGCTGCTCAGCCTCACAGGGCACTGCTGGGGAAGGTCTGGGAGGTTTTCACACACTCGGTGGCTGGAATTAACCCCTGATGAGAGCAAGTTAGAAAAACGGGAGCCAGGAGCCAAGTGCTGGTGCAGCAATCTCTGAAGCCAGCCTGTTGGCTTCCCCCAGTCCTACTCCCCCCCAGCTGCGGGGGGAGAAAGCTTAAGAAGTGAATTAAGCTGGGGGTAAGGTACGGGCAGCCTCCTGCCTCACACCAGGGACGTGTAGCAAGAAGCAGCTTCCATGTCAAAAGGACATTAAAATTAAAATTAAGTCTAGGTTCTGGTCTCAGAGACAGCACCGGGGCCTGGGGTGGCTTCAGTGGTGCAGCGACACGGCCCCGAGCTTTGGGCAGTGTCGGCGTAGGGCCTGACCAGTCTGGAAGGCAGATCCAGAGCGTTCACTGGGAAAAGCAGGGAAGAGACAGAGCAGGCCTGGCTAGGGGTGAGAAAGGAGGGTTAGAAATAGGGATCCAGCAGCCAGGAGCTGAGAAGATCCCATTTTTGCTGATTGCTGCCTCTGCAAGGTGCTTTCTCAGCAGCCGGGCTCTGCCAGGCCCGCTGCGGTTGGGCACAGTCAGCGTTTGGGTGGGTTCCTCTACGGGCCGCTCTTCCCTCGCGCCAGCCGCGTGCTAGCGCCCGGTCCCACAGACCTGCAGGCAGCCCCCCCCCCCCCCCGCCCCCCGAGCCGTTTTCCTGTTTTTCCAGCACAGACGTGTCTCTGGTTTTGCTGCGCTAGCCTTCCTGCTCTCATTTTGCTGTGCTGTGTCCTTTGGGGACTGGCACCTGCTCAATTGGAGTGAAACGCCAAAGGCAACGTACGGTGGGGACGGGGAGGTACGAGGCAACGGCTCCCAGCTGCCCCAGGAAAAGCGTGGCGAGAGTTTTGTGAGAATTCCAGCCCATTTCTTACTGGTTTTCTGCTGCTTGGGTATTCCTGTAAATACACGGCCACGTACTGGCCAGGGAGCAGCTGACACGGAAAAACGTGCAGGTTCAGCAGCCTTGGCTTGCGGAGGTGTGGAGCTCTTGACCGCCACCGAAGCAGAGACACGGGCAGGCAGCAAACCCCGGGGGAGGCGTTGTCAGACGGGGGCGATGGCCACGTTTAGAGGGGCTTCAGCGAGAGTTCCCTTCCCACCCGGGGCTGCAACGGGGCCGACAGCAGCAGGCATTGCTGTGGAGCGAGGTGCCGCGCCGCAGGACCGCGCGCCAAGCCCCGTGTGCCGGCCTCGCCAGCCCCTCCAGCGCGGGCACCGTGCGTGCCAGGCGGCGGCGCCGATCCCCTCCTTGGCGCCCTCGCCTGTGAAACGGGCTCGGCTTTTCCCAGGCGGGCGCTCGCAGGGTTCGCTCTGTTTCCGTGCCAGCCTGAGGGGCTGCAGCCCCCCCGGGAGGTGCCAGGCTCACCCCGGCCCGTGCAGGGAGCGGCTCAGCAGCACGGGCCCTGCTCAGGGTAGACAACGGTGGGGTTACCAACTCTTGAGGGCACTGTAGCAGACCGGTCCCTGTCCCAAGTTCAGCGGGAGCCCGTCCCCCCCACCCCCAGGAGCCTGCTGTCTCATTGCCATGCAGCATCTTTTGTCACTTTGCTGTCACATCAGTCACTGACATTAAAGATCGCCATTAGCATAATCTCTCTCCCCATTACCGTAAGACGTGAATGGTAACCGAGAATGAGACAAGTGTTCTAGAGACAGGAGCGACTCCTGCGGTCTCTGAGGCCTCTCCTGCTATCATTTGAGCTCACTTACGCTGCTTCTATTTTAAGGCTAGGGTAGGTATTTAATCTTTCCTGTTCAAGCAACTCCCTTCTGTCTGACTTTAGCGCTTCTGTGCAACTGTATGAGCGTTTGTGTTGCGGCATTGCTCCAGGTTACGGCTGCCAACCGTGTCGTTTCAGTGCCGCAGCGAAAGCTTTGCTAAAGGAAAAAGAGAGTTCTCTCTTGTGCCTGCCCCTGCCCCAGCAGACGGAGCCCAGAGGTCCTGCCCGTCTGCCTGCCACGGCGCCAACACTTGGGCAGTTCAGGAAGCCCATCAACACCGTAAATTTTTAATCCTTGGGAGCTGTCACAGTTATGTCTGCTGTCAGCCCATCGGTTAGCGGAGTGGCATTAGGAAAGCAACGGGGGGTGACACGAGCTGGGGGGGCCAGCGACCCGAGCAGCCCGGCTGCCTTCCCCTCGCAAAGAGCTGATCTGCTGGGCAGACTCCCCAGCGGGACGCCCAAAAGTGGGGCACCACCAAGCCCCCAGAGGTGGCGATGGCCAAAGGGAAGGCCGTGTTTGCAGGTAGCCGAGGCAATACGCAATTAAGCTCATCTCTGTCAGCTCATGAATGACATTGGCAGCTTTGAAACAGACTTCGTGACTCGGATGGAAGCCTTTTTCCCATATCTGACTCTCTAAAAGCAGCTTGCCAAATTATCAGCTGCATGTTAATTATCCTAAGGTTATTCCAGTTGAGATCTTTCTAAATACAATTTCCAAAGATAATTTTTTGACATTAAAGGAGAGGGTTTTTTTGTCCAGCTACGCACTGGCTTTTCCTTTAGCAAAGCAAGATGTACTGAATGCTGTGCTTCTGCAAGAGCTGAGCCTAGTTTTACCGAGTTAGAAAGCTCTTCATTTTTTTAATTGCTTTATGTGATTCTTCTGCTGCTGATCTTCAGCTTCATCTGAATGAACAGTACAGCTGTGGGGTCTTGGCTTCATGCAGCAGCTCTTCTCAGATTGATCCCTGGGTCCCAAAAGGCAGTAGTGCTCACTGCCCCGCTGACGGCAGCGAGTCGCCCTCGCCGTGATGGGGGTGACCACTTTGTGCCGCGACGGCAGCGGCCGACGTCTGTCCCTGCTGCAGAGCCTGCAGCCTGGCAGGAGGCAGGCAGCACGAGCAGCTCCTGCTTGGCTTCCAGCAGCTCCAGAGCCCCCCCCCCCCCCCCCCCCCCCTCGGCCCCTGGTGCGCGGGGCGGAGCCCCACACCCCCCCCCCCCCCCCCCATTTATTGTTGTGGACTGAAGAGCTCCTGTGTAAACCCAAAACCCCACCAGCGCAGCTTCTCCTGCCTGTGCTCAGCCCTGCGCTGTTAAAGCCTGAGGAAGGTGCCAGATGCGTTTGCCATTCCCTCACTCTAACCTGCATTCCCCATGTGAAATGCCAGGCTCTGCTAACAACCCATTCTCTGAACCTGCCAGTGACCTGCCCGCCCAGCGGAACGCAGCATCGCTCCTAGCGCAGTGTGGAGAAGACTGAAGAGGAGGTGTCGGCGAGCGGGGTTATCTGATACGGGTTTGCAGCTAGTCTAATGCAAGGAGAGGGGCATAACTGGGTTACGGGGAAACCCTGGCAAGGGCAAAGCCCTTCGAGGTGACCCGCCACATGTGTTTTCTCCTCCTGTGTCTGTCCTTGCCTGCTGCAGTACCAGCAGGACCTAGTGGTGCTGCAGGACAAGCTTCGCATCTCCAACAAGAAGCTGGAGGAGTATGAGACTCGCTTCAAGTGCCAGGAGGAGACAACGCAGAAGCTGATGCTGGAGTACCAGGCCAGGCTGGAGGAGAGCGAGGAGCGGCTCCGGAGACAGCAGGAGGATAAGGAGATCCAGATGAAGGGCATCATCAGCAGGTACAGGGGAGGTGGGAGCGCTGGAGGTGGCAGGCAGCCTGGCTGGCGTTAGAGGTGACCCCTGCTCAGGGGACTTGGGTTTCTCTGGAGGCACAGGCAGGTTTCCCATGTGGGTTTTCCAGCATTTACTCACTTTCTGCGCTTTTTGGTTAGGGCCAAATCCCCCCGGCGGGAGGGATTTCAAGCCCTGACTCTTTGGGTTCCCCATCAGTGTTACCCGGGACAAGGAAAACCCCGACATTTTCCCAGTTCACAGAGGCAGAGAGCCGTCAGCCCGCCCCAGTTCTCGGAGGATCTGGCAGGCTTGCTGCTGTGTTCATAGGAGCCAGAGATGCAGCCATCAAGAGTGTTCTGTTCCTGATGTTTAGCTAAAGATCTCATCGCTATCCCATTACTCCCAGCTATAAATCCCTTTCTCCCACCCAGTGGGATGCAGTGTTTACATTTGCCCGGGACGTAGACTGTGCCAGTGCAACTGGCTTCACCCCTACCTGAGCCAAGCCAACCTGGTGCTTTTGATCAGCCCTGCTAAAGGGGTCAGGCTTCACGCTCCTGGTCATGTCAGCTTTGGGACAGTCTGCTGTACAGGCCTCGAGAGAAGAAGAAGAGCCAGAAAAAAAGGCTGGTTCTAAACTGTTGGTTTGTGCCTAAGAAGTGCCAGTGCCTATGGCTCTGTGTGTCTCCTCTGTGCTCGAATGCACAACTGCGGGCCCCGGGAGCATCTCGGTGTTTGCCTCAGCGTTGCAATTTCAGATGAGCTGGTTTGACCTGGTGTGGATGATGGGGGCTGCTATGTGAGGCCAGTTCCCTCCGTAGACCGGCTCCGCTGGTATTTCACATCTCTCCCTGTGTGCTTCAGAGATGTGCATTGCCCCTTTGCTTCCTTGGGGTCAAGGACTAAACAAGGACGTGATCTGATCGTTCGCTCCGGGTGGTTGATTTAGACATGTATGAGGCATTATAATATCTGGGCGTAGCAGCACCCAACACATGTAATTTTTTTCTTGTCTGTTCGGCGACCAGACTGATGTCAGTTGAGGAGGAGTTAAAGAAGGACCACGCAGAAATGCAGGCTGCCGTGGATTCCAAGCAGAAGATTATCGATGCACAGGTGAGTCCCCGCCGGGCAGACTTCAGCGGGATGCGATTTATTGTCACAGCATTCACCTTCGTACAGCTGTTCCAGATGTGGAGCTTGGCAGGCGACACCGTGCGTCGGGGCGGGGGGGGACACAGCCTGGGGAAGGATCATGCCCACAATTCAGCCAGTCTGTGGAAGGATCGTACCCTTGTTGGCTCAGTCTGAGGTCCCTGGAGCTTTGCTTGGGGCTTCGTGTTCCAGTAATGCTTGCAGGACCTGGATATGAGGAACTCAAAGCCTGGCCAGAGCAAAGGCAACATGGGTTTTTTCAGCCTTTGAGTTGTGGCTTGCAGGATTGGGAAGCTCAGTTATTGCTACAGGTTACAGTGGCCGAGGAGCATCAGATGATGGGTGCAAAACGCTGCGCTGGGGAAGGAGACTCTGAAGATCCGGTCCATAATCTTCTCATTGGTCTAGGCAGAAGCATCTTCTCAGCAGCTGGGCCTTCCTACAGGTTGTGGCTAGGTGATAGTGTATTCTAGGCTTACTCTTAACAACCCTGTTCATCACTTGTGAGTCACTACTCATGACTAATTTACTGCATAGCTAATTAAAAAGGAGATGAGACAGTAGTAGCTTTGTAAAAAGAACCACCGTTTTTCTGCAGAGTAATTTGTTCAAAGGCAGTAAATCATCCTGTTCCCTTCCACGCTCCAGCAAAGCCTGGCAGCTACAGGGGCGTCCGCGAGGGGTCCACGCTCTTCTCTTTGGGGCATCTCGGGCGGTCCAGCAGTGCTGGACGTGTTCATACCTGGACCGTCGAAGTTAGACACAGGCAAACTGCTGTGCCCCTCCGAGCTGGCTGCGTTCCCTCGGAGGAGGACCAGGACTTGGTCGGGGTCGCAAAGAGCGGCAGGAGGAGGCTGCAGCGCGGGAGCTCTCGCTCCCATCCTGGCGATGCTGTAATCAGTGGGAGCTGCCGTCAAAGCCATCCTGGGAGGCCACAAGTTATTTAAACTATTAATTTACACTAACAAAATCAATTAAACAGTGACAGGAATAACTATCCTGGGAGAGCACTCGGTTTTAGAAGAGGAATCTTATCGTCTTTGTAACAGCTGCAGTTAGAGCAAACAGTACAATGAATTTCTGTATAACTGAAGAATTAGGGAACCTACGTTATCTCCAGTTTGTTCAGGATGCTCAAATGACTGTAGCTCACATTCCACGGGCAGAGGACGTTTGTGGCCCCGCTGATAGCAGCGGATTTTAAAAAAAAAATGCTGCGTGGCACTTAAAAGACCCGCACCTAAGAACACCAAAGGGAAAGGTCCTGGTGCAAGAGGCCTCCGCGTGGCTGCCCCCGGGCGAGCCCTGGCGTGGCAGAGGGCCGGGGCTCCTCGCCTTTCCACTGACTGTTCCCTTCTGTTTGCAGGAGAAACGCATTGCTTCACTGGATGCTGCCAACGCACGGTTAATGAGTGCCCTTACTCAGCTGAAAGAGAGGTACAGCATGCAGACACGTAATGGGATCTCCCCCACAAACCCAACTAAATTGCAGATTACAGAGAATGGAGAATTCAGAAACAGCAGTAATTGTTAACCCGCGGAGGGCGCTGCCGCAGGAGAGGAGGCCTGGCCAGAGAGACCGTGCAGCTGCAGGTGTGAGCCCCGGCTTCAAAGATCGGCTGCTCTGCCCCCCCCCGAGAAACCAGCTCCTTACTGCGGACGGCGCGCTTGACTGAGCCTCTCTGGGAGATGCTAATGCCAGCACCTTGAGGGGACGGAAAGCTCGAGTGTGAGATGAGTGGCATAAGGAAATCACATCCATTTGAGAATCGCTGTCACTGTTGGATTCAAATCAGTGTTTAATGTTTAAACAGAAGTAACCTTTTCCTTCTAAACTGCCCAAAGGGATATGCCTCACCCCTCCCAGCGAGCAATAACGTCCCAGCCGTTGCAGTAAGCGAAATACAGGGAGCTGGGCAGAGCCTGCAGCAGGCCGTGGCCCAGTAAGTCCAGTTAGAGTGTGCTGCTGGATGTAGCCGGTCGAGCGGTGGCAGCAAAGCTTGGCCCGCTCCTCCTGTGGCTCCCCCTGGAGCACAGCCCCCTCCCAAAGCAAACCCCGAGCCCAGCCTTTCCTAAGGTGGCTTCCGTGAGGCCACCGACTTTTACAGCAGGCGACTGTCCATCTACCCAGCTAATTAGTGTTTAATTAACTCCGCCCATCTAGGGAGCACAGGTCAGGGCGCACTCGATGCGGTGTGGGAGCCAAGGGGGAGCTGCCTGGGGAACCAGGGCAGCGGAGACGGGCACGGCTGGTGCTGCTGGGGCTCCTGGGGGTCCCTGGGCAGCCCCGGGCGGGGGGGGCAGAGACAGCCCCAGGGAGGAGGTGGCACCTGGTGAACGGGGACTTGGTTCCTCTACAGCTTCTGCTCTCCCACAAAAAAAGGGGGAAGAGCTTTTGTGAGCCCTAGCCCCAGAGCACGGCCCCCCCGCGCGCTCCGAGCCGCAGGATGAAGGAGGCGTTGCCGGAGCTTGGCCCCCGAGCGGGGATCGAGGCGCAGGGGCTGGAGTTCGTGGTGGAGGGGGAGCGAGGGGCTGCGTGAAACGGCCGCCTTCTTGCTTGACGAAGGCTTCGGTATGGGGATGTAATGCTCTGTGCAGAGATTTTTTACTGTTTCTGGGGAGAAAAAAAACAGACAAAGAAACAAGAAAAAGCCCTGAAGAACCATGAAGATCGGTAATTGTATTTCTTTTCTTTCACAGTATGCATTAGAAAAAAAAAGATCCCATTTTCTGGAATACTGTCCTCTTTAAATTGGGAATGAGCACTGCATGGAAATTAACCGGCTTGAAGAATGTAAAACATGGTCATAAGGGAGTAACCACCAAGAACAGCAGCCACCAGCGAGAGCCCCCTTGTCAGGAGCACTGTGCAGGCATAAGCCAGGAGTAGACTTTTCCTAACTGCTGAAACACGCCGCTTCGGCACATGCAGCCACGTTGTGCTCAGCGGAGGGGTCACCTCCTTAACGGGGGCTTGTGCCGCTGACCTGCCGCCACGGTGTGTTTGTTGGTTTGTGGTTTTGTTGGTTTTTTTTTTTGGTTTTGTTTTTTTTTTTTTTTAAAGTTAGCGCTTCATGAGTCCCACTCTCAGAGCAGGTCACTCGTGCCGGGAGCCAGAGTGCTTCCTCTGAGCTACGGATGACAATGTACAGTGTACAGGACATCTGCCTGTTCTTCCCACTAAAGTTTAATACACCGCTCAACGCCTGTCCTAGCTCCTCCTGCCATGTGTAAATGTCCAGTCCAAGGGCCTAGGACGTTCACTGGGCTCTGCACAGCTTAGGTACCGTCTCCAGCCTCCCACTACCCAGCCTGCCTGAGCAGGACGCTCTCTGCCAGTAAGCTCCGCCTTGCCATGCCGCCCCACAGCCCTAAGGCTCACTAACAGCATTCTTCACATGCAATTGTTTGCAAAATTAAAGATTTTTTTTTTTTTCCTCCCCTAAACATTTTTCTATTCCCTGGAAGCCCTGGGCCAAGGCCGGTGCGCCTTGGTCCCTGGAGGAGCGAACGTGTTGCACTGAGGTCTCCGCGCCCCGCCAACGCCTGCAGAGTGGTGCAGTCGCACAGCAGACACCCCACCCCAGCCCCCCCAAAACGGAGTAATCACTAAATATTTATGACAAGTACCTTGGCCTTTTGGAGACTTAGCACAGATGGCTTTGAAGACCCTCACAAAACTGGCAAGGTTCCAGCTGGAGAAAGACCCAGGCAGGTTAGGAACATAGAGGGTGCTGTCAACCCTTGGGTACGTAGCCTTCCACCCACCACTGCCTCGGGGGGGCAACCACATTCTAAAAGAGCCCTGCACAAAGACGACTTTAAACTGCTGATGCCCCGAGATGTGTGTTTAGAGCCGAGTGTTTCCGAGTTCCAAAATATTTGCGTTGTGAGAGACAGAAGTTTGTCAAGAGAGAAGTAACCTAGAGGAATGGAAACGCTGACAGGGCATGGGGCAGGCACCCCCCCCACACCACCACCATGTTTCCATTCATACATGGGAGTAATTTTGGGATGCAGTCAGTGCTCTCCGTAAGAGCCGGAAAAAGGAACCACCCACAAACCAGTGGGTTAGTACTGACGCTAAGCTCAGTACAGCTTAATCTTCTCCTCAACCACAAGCCAAGGCACTGCTCCCCCCCCTCCCACCCCAAAAGCTGTCAGAAACTCCCGGTTAACCTCAAAATTGCAAATTACTGAACACACCTTGTTCTGCGGAAATCGCAGGAACGC
>JADKXX010005305.1:0-105323 GCA_017310255.1 Butorides virescens | reverse complement strand
CCCCCCCCCCCCCCCCCCCCCTTCCCCCCGGCTCCTTCCCCTGCAACTGTCAACAACTGGACCGAAACGTGGCCCTCACCTGCAGAGGTTTGGGGGGAGGTTTAAGATCCAGGCTCAGTTCAGTTATGTTACTTCTTCGGTTTGTGTTTCTTTTATTTATAAACTGTACATTTCTCTATGTGTGTGCGTGCGTGCGTGTGGGGGAGCGAGCCCGGGGGAGCGGGCGAAGGCGCGTGAGCCCCCCCCCCCCCCCCCCCCCGGGGGGGGGCCCCCCGCCGTGGGGGCGCGCCCGGCGCCGGGGGGGGCAAGGCGGGGGGCGATCCCGGGAGGTGCTGGCAGCACCACAGCACCCGCTGTCCGTACCCTTGCGTGAGCGGCTCCGTTTTCTTTTGCGTCCTCGCACGTTCTGCAGTGAGAGGCTGTTCTAGTGCAAACTCGTCAAAGTGTAAACAAACCGAGAACACACTCAGATTTTTATCCTAATACAAGTCTTAATATTTTTTTGTAAATGTTTTCAGTGTTTACTGTACCGTATCTATCTCACTAACAGTTGTATATAGTGACTGACTTCTGGTGCTGCTTATTCGGTCAGGATTTGGCTGTAGCTCACTGCTGTTCTGGCGAGGTGGACGTGACCCAGCACATCTGGATCCAGACAGGGGTTACGATTTCGGCGTCCTCCCGTTGGGGAGCTGAGGGAGGGGGAAGGGAGAGAAGCCAGGGATCCAGATCTGGGGTTGGTCCACCTCAAGGATTCCGTTTTGAGAGATTTGATTTGGGATTTTGTTAAAAACTGTAGTGAACACTTCTAAAAAAAAAAAAAAAAAAGCAATTTTTTTTTTTGTGCAAAGGGGGATGACAGGGCCTGAACAGTAGCCCGAGGTCTCTGGGGACTGTAAGGTTTAGACAGGGCTTATGGCTTCAGTGCCAAAAGATTGGAGGGACCCAAGTCCTTCCCCATGCCAACTAATACTACAGTGTCAGCACCAGCCCCTTTTGCACCAGTTCAAGCAAATCCTGCCACCATCCCAAGAGTCCCGCGTCGCCCCGCATTGTCACTCGAGTCCGGTTGGGTTTGTTTTCCGTTTTTCGCCGTTGTAAAGCCCTGGTGGCACTGTGAGAGCGCGCTGGCGCCCCTGGCCCGGCCGCCAGCCCCGCGGGCAGGTGCAGGACACGGGTTCTGCTACTGCAAAGATTCCCAAAGGGAGAAGGGCCACGGTGGGCCTGGGAGAGGCTCTCCTAGGAAAGCAGTTGGTAAGCAAGCAATGAATCATTCCCAAAAAGTTCAGAGCACTCGTAGGCTTTTCCCCGTTACTAACGGCCGTACCCAGACGCAATAGGAAACACGCTGAGGTCTGGGATGAACGGGAGAGGATTTTTTAGTCGCAGGAGATGGGAAATGCTCTGCTGCATTCGCCCAGGACAGCCACAAAGCGCGGCTCAAAGATCTGAGCTGCGAGGAGCTCGTCCGTCTGTCCATCCCCCCCCCCCATCCCGGGGGTAGCAGCCCCCAGGAGACGCCTTCCTGGCAGCAGCACCCATGGCCAGGGGAGCCCAGCAGCTCCACCAAGGTCCCTGCCCGGCCCGTAGCACACGGCTTTGCCTGCAGAGCCCGAAGCAGAAAATCCCCAGGGAGCCCCGGTGCAGCGCTCCGTCCTTCCCGCACTGACCATCGGCGTCAGGCTCTTCCCCAAGGGTTTGCGTTCGGAGCAATCCAGGCCTCCAGCCGGGCCAGTACGGGGACCTGGCGTGGGCCAGCACGCACGGGCTCACGGCCACCCGGAGATCCCCTCGCTGGCCCCAGGGAGGGGCAGTGCCCATCTCCAAGCAGGGCTCTGACTCCTCAGGGCAATTTCGGAGCTTGCTCAGCCGCAAGGTTTGGCCGAGCAGCCAAGCCCTGCTCCGGGAGCCGCCGAGCCCCCGCGCTCGCCCTGCCCAGGTACCGCCTGCCTTTCGCCTTTTGGGGGGGGGGGGGGGGGAT
The DNA here is from genome assembly GCA_017310255.1 of Butorides virescens. Classification (NCBI taxonomy): domain Eukaryota; kingdom Metazoa; phylum Chordata; class Aves; order Pelecaniformes; family Ardeidae; genus Butorides; species Butorides virescens. The sequence continues at coordinate 103,342 of JADKXX010005305.1, read as the reverse complement.
CACGCATGGAGGGGCGCGGGAGGACGCCAGCAGCACACCAACCCACAGCCCCCGGGCTTTACGACCCAAATCCAATCTCGAGGGGGTTGCACACTATTCAGAAACCACCACCACACTTTGACCAAGGGTGACACGTTCCAGCATTGGCTTCCACAGATCCCCCGAGCTGCGACGTCGCTGTAAATCCCTGCGGTTCTGCATCAGCTACAGCACCCAGTCTCCATGTCCACGTATTCCTTTATCATCCATCACTGTGTCTTAAGATATACCTCTCTCTGTATATCTGCTTAGGCTGATACTTGTTCCTGATAAGCAGTCGCTATGTTTTATATCCTCTTATAAAGAAAAAAAATTTTTTTTGTAAGTATGTTTAAAAAAAAAAAACAAAAGCAAAGTGGAAGTGTTTGCTGAATCTCCTTCAGCTCCTTTTAAACTATGTAATAATGTACAGAGAAAGTTGTTGGTGTTCAAAGAAATGATGTGGCCGTGCAATTTATGTACATTTGCAATTAGAAATATTAAAGATTTATTTAGATATTTTACACAAGTGCTCCCGCACCCTCTACTCAATCATTTCCAGTTTCTAGAGCATCCTACCCACGTGCAGACACAAGCGTCCGTCCCGTCCCTCTCCCCAGACCTCCCGCAGAGGGCCGTGGCGGGGATCGCTTGGCTCATGGGATGCACCAGAACCTCCCGGCCCCCCCAGGAAAACCCTTCTGCAGCCCACGCCGGGGCACAGCGAGCGGCCGAGCTGCCTGGGGGGGCTGCACAAGGCCACGCTACTGCCCAGCCAGCCCCGCTGCTGCCCACCCCTGCCCCTGCCCTTTCCCTACCCCTGCCCTTGCCCCCTTGCCCTTGCCCCTGCCCCTTCCAGCCCCCCTCCTCTGCCTCCCCAGTAGAAGTAGCAGAAAACTTGGAGGAGAGTCATTAAAACCCTGGGCAGCATCAGCGCCTCTGCCTCATTAACATCCCCCTAATGAGCTCCTCCGAGAGCAGGGGAGGCCAGGCTGGCAGCATCACGGCCGGGGACGTGGGGAGCGCCGGCGGCGGTGCCTGTGCTCAGCCCAGGCTAAAATCCTCCCTCAGGGCCCTGCCTCCCCCCCCAGACCCTTCCTGCCCCCCCTGCAGTGTCCTACAGCATCACCTGCATCTAACGGCACCCGTCCTTCTGGGTAGGAGCCCCGTGGCCCCGCACAGGCCCCAAGGGCAGCGTTTCCATCCCAGCGGTGCCAACGCCGCCGGCCCTGCTCTCACGCTCCCCCCGCGCCGCCGCACGCTGAGGGTCCCGGGGCAGCAGCGCTCCCAGCACCTCCCCAGCACCTCCCCAGCACCCAGGCAGCAGCGCCTGCTCCCGTGCCCTCCTCACCCTGGTGCCAGAGCCCCAGGCGTCCTCCCTCCCTCCATGCCACACAAAGTGCTGGACGCTCCCGTACCCAAGTGGTCGTGCCTGACCCCTCCTCACGACACCCCCCGGGGCACCGAAACAGTGCTTTGGGGGAGGTTGGAACCTTTGGGCCTCGCTGCAGATCACCCGAGCATCACTGGGCACCGCAGCGAGGCCATTGCCCAAACTGGGCTCTGCGCCCGCAGCCCAGCCCACTCGGGAAGCTCGGGAAGCAGGGGGGGCTCCACCAACCCACGTCTCTGCTCCTTGGTGTTACCAGGCTGGGCTGGGGAGCTCTTGTGCCTCCAGATTTAACCTTGTTCATTTTGAAGGTTGAGAGAGAGAGAAAAAAAGAAAGGAAAAAAAAAAACAGCCCAGGAAACACAGGGCATCTCTGAAGCTGCTGCAAGGAGGGATCAGTCAGTAACACCTTGAGTCGAATAAAACCTCTTGCGCAGGCTGTTAGGGCTTCGTTAGCGCAGAGCTAAATTCTCAGCTGAAAACACCCAGAGCATCCCTGAGCGCTCGCCAGCTTCCAGCGGCTGCAGCCTCCCAGCAGCTCCAGCCCCCGCACGGCGAAGGGCAGGGCTGGGAGGGGAGAGACCCTGGATGGCAGTCAGCAGCCAGAACCCCAAAAATACGGGGCTGGGGAGCACGGCTGTGTTTGAGGGTTTTTTTTTAATCTGAATACTTCAGCAGGTTGGGCTAACAGTGCTACCTGAGGTGGGGGCGAGCCAGGGGTGAGCGTGGGCACCCCCAGGGGTGAGCGTGGGCACCCCCAGGGGTACCGTCCCCGCGCAGCACCCGGCCCTGCCCTTCTCCAGAGCCAGCCACCCCAAACGAGCTCTACACGAGTTTCCACCTCACCCCGAACACAGCGTGTCTGCGCCGAGATGGTGACACAGCTTTCCAGCGCCCGGCTCGCTCGTCAGGATCCAGAGAAAGCTGAGGGACAGGGCAGAGCCTCTCCCCCCTGCCCTCTGCTCCACCTCCCACCCGGGCGAGCCCCGTCCCCACGGGCTGCGGGTCCAGCCCTGCCTTGTGCATCGTGGGCAACGAGCGGCCGCAGCTCCCCAGGGCACCTCCCGGGGACCAGAGCCCCTCGGCCACCACCGGCCACCCATCTCAAACCCGGGGAAGCCAAAGGCTTCCAGCACCTCTGAAACGGGCAAGGGTGGGGGTCCTGCCCACCACGCAACGGAGGCCAAGGCAACAGCCAGCACGGTGGCCACCGACCGCGGCGGGAGGGGCAGCATCAAGTCAACGCTTGGCAAGCTGGGGCCCTGATGGCAAGGAAGAGCCTTTCTGTTCCGGTGGGAGAGTGGCGGGGGGGTGCGGAGACGAGGCTTAGAGGGAGGGCACGGACAGGAGCTCGTTCCTGCTCCCCCCCCCCCAATCTCCAATCCTTGCTCACAGCTTCCCCAGCCCTCCCCGAGCGGGCGGCTCCCACCCCGCGCTGCAGCGGGTGCACGGCAGCACCCTTGCAGCACCCTTATTTGTATACAACCAGGGCCACGCAGCAGGAGCACCAACTTTCCCAAGGCCCCCAGCGAGCTGCAAAAGCCCCATGGCTGATTTCCCTCCCTCCCTCTTGGGCGCGCAGCCCCCCCAGCGCAGCCGCTCCCTGCCAGCGCCGTCGGTATCGGCGGGCGAGCAGAAAGGAAGGGGCTGGCAGAAGAGGAGGCATTAGTGGAAACGCCGTGTTTGTGCTAATTAGATCATTATCTGGAAGCTGCTATCGATGTTGCTATTTCAGCTCTTGCTGCTGTTCACGACTTTATTTTATCCGCGCCTATCGACAGCCCGCACGCTTCCACGCCCTGCAGAAAGGACCGGCAGCGCTGGCCCGCAGCCACGCCAGGATGGAGGCGGCCAAAAGCTCTGACCTGAGCCCGCTGGGGCCAGCGCCAGCCCAGCACCGCGTGGACACCTCGGCGAGACGAGGCGAAGGCAAGCAGCCACCCTGGGGAGCCCGACCGCAGCGTGCAGGGGCCAAATTCCCAGTAACAAACTCCCCCCGCATTTAACCTTCCAGCGCTCGCCCGCGCAGCCCGGGGATGCTGCGGGGGGGCCCCACATCCCCGTTGGCTCAGTCTCAGCTCACCCCAGGCACGGCTGCCGCTGTGCCATGGGTGCTCTCCCCCCTCCAGAGGGGGCCGCGCTGTGCTGGGGTGCTGGAGGTGACTCCCTCAGCCCCGGGGGTGCCTGGGCAAGGGAGGGGAGAGGGCACGGGACAGACAGCGGATTAGTTTGTAGGAGGTGTAATTAACATTGGTGTAATTAACATTGCTTTGCAAAGCAGCGTGAAATGTTATGCGTAACATTCCCTAATCCTCCTCCTCCTCCTCTCCCACGCACCGGCACGCGGCAGCCTGGCAGCGGGCAGGGAAATTGTGGGTGCCTGGTGCCGCTGGCTTCCGCACCACGGCACATCCTGCCCCCCTCTGCTTCTGCTGCTGGAATCTCCACCCAGGGACCCCAATTCTCCGCCACATGAGCACCCGGGCACGGCTACAGCCGGCACGAAGGGGCAGCCGCTGCCAGGGCACCACGTGGCGCAGAGCAGGCGAACACACCAAACCTCAACGACCCCCACCAACAGCACCGATGAAACGGAGAGAGGCTCCGACCCGCACCGTCGCGTGGCGATAGCCGGTGCTGAGCGCCCGAGCAGCCCTGCTGGCCACAAGGACCATCCTGTTGCTGGACGTCAGGGCCACGCTTAGCAACCCACAACCCAATGGGATGGCAGGCAGCCGAGCCCCGCGCCGGGCAGCCGAGCCCCGCGCCGGGCAGCCGAGCCCCGCGCCGCCACCACCGCGGCTGCAGAACCTCTCGCAGAGCCCGGGTCACCTCTCCTGGCATGGTGAGGAGTCGGAGCGCCCCGAGCAGCGGGGGAGGCAACCCCTATCTTCAAACCTCACCTCCCAGCCCTTGGGCAGAAGCGGGAAGGCCGCAGCTCCACGCCAGTGCCACGCGCCTGCCCCCCACCCAGGGGGCACCCAACACCCCCCGGCTCCATGTAGCACCTGGAGGAGCAGGGGGGCTGCTGAACGGGGAGCTGAGCCCCTGCCGTGCCAATTAAGAGCCACGCTAACGGAGAAGGAGCAGATGACGGTCGCCCGGCTAGCGAGGAGGGCGCAGCCCCGAGCCACCCTGTCCCCATCAGGACGAAAGCTGCTGCCGGGCTCCATTTTGAGGCGCACTCCCTTCACCCAGGGGAAAACCTTTTCCAGTTTGTCATTACGTGCCCTGCGCTGTTATTGATCTTGGAGACATCAGATTAGGTTATGCAGTTATTAAAAAGGGAGGTGAGGTGAGGAGAGAGAAAGCCTTGGGCAGCGGCAGGATTTCTGCAGCTTCCCACCTGACGGAGCGCAGCTCCTCTTCGCATAAAGAACATCGCTGCAGCCCTGCTACGTTATCAGATTTCCCCTTTGCTGGGATGAGCGATAATTGAATAATCTCGACCATTTGATTTTTTTGTGCCACATCTTCGAGGAATGAAACCTGAATAACCGAGGTCCCAAGCGGGCTGACTGTGATTTATGACAGCCCTTGCTCTTCCAGCCGGGGCCCCCCCTCGCCCTCGCCCCCGCCCGGGGGGGCGCTGTGAGCTGGGGGACCTGGGCTGGTGGGAAGGCGAAGGTGAAGCTCAACGCTCGCTCTGCAAACCACGGATCAGGGAGCCGGGTTTGTGCCTGTAGCCGGCGTTCCCGCATTCTCCTGCAGTCCCTGGGGGTGCTGAGTAGCACCCAACCCCAGCACATCCCCCCCCACCATGCTGCTGGCTTTGGGGGGCTGGAGGGGCATGAAGCGACACCCCCCCCGATCCCAGTGCGCGGCGAGCGATGGGCAGCGTGTTTGCCCACGTACGCAGCGCTGCTGCAGCTCAGCTGCTGCCAAAGCAACCTCGCAAGGATCCGACCGGGCAGCAAGCGGTCGATGGGTTCATTTCTAACAGAAATCTCGCCGAGCTGATAAGGAATCGGCCTGGAGGTTTACAGAGCCACAGCCCTGCTCCGTCCTTCACACGACTGCCAGCCCCGGGCAGTTTGGCCTTGGGCTCTTTGCACCCAGCCGCAGCAGCCGGAGCGCACGGAGCTGGCTGGGTGTCCCGGGGGCGCTGGAGGGGGCTTCTGCAGCAGGACGGCGACCGTCAGCTACCGAAAGCACCGACTCCTGCTCCTGAGCTGCTGCAGCAGCTTCTCGGCCCTTCAGACCCTTGCTGGCAGCGTCCCCAGGACCACTGCTCACACCCCAGACCCTGATTACACCCAGGGCTTGCTGCTCGTGCCTTAGCACATCTGACCCCGATGTAAGGAGGGCTTTGATACTTCCACTGATGAGAAGGAGGAGGAAGAGGAGGGAAAACGGCATCACATCACCGTAACAGGCTTGTGGTTTTGTCCTTCACAGCAATTTCATACCAGTTCCATCCTACACCTGCAGTAAATTGCCAAAAGTCAGCAGTGACACCAGTGAATTTGCTTCTGCCACCTGAACTGCAAAAACCAATCCTCTCCCGTAGAGCCAGCGAAGGCAACAGGGTAGGGAACGGCACGTGCGTGGGGTAGGGAACGGCACGTGCGTGGGGCAGGGGCAGCCCATGGCACCCCCCCTCCTTCCCGGGAAACCCCTGCATGCACGGGCGTACCGCACGCTCCCGGCACCCCAAGGACGGTGACGACCAGCGGACGGTCACGCAGGGCCCTGTGCCCCCCGCATCTCTCCCTGGGGGCAGCCAGCAGCAGCCGCTCCCAGTTCCTAAGGCTCCCTGTGCACGGGGCCGGCGGCGAGGAATGGGAATATTGGGAACGGCCGGTGCCTGGCGCTCCCTGGCTGGGGGGTGAAGCCAGCCCGCCTTGGGGGTGAAGCCAGCCTGGCTGGGGGGTGAAGCCTTCTCCTGCCCTCCCCGCAGAGCCCCACGGCGTTCCCCCGCCCAGCTCCGCTTAAACCACCCGCACGCAACCCCTGCTGCACCACGCAATGGGAACGCATTCAAATAAATCACCGCAAAGTTAAAAGATGCCATTAGCTATTAGCAAACACTTCAGGCCCCCGGGTGAAGGTAATTCAATATGATGTGCTTGGGCATGCAAGGTAATAGGTTCCAGCTGAATACCATGTGATACAATCTCTTCAATGGGAGGTTAAATGAGGCTGAGACAGAGACCAGATGGATTTATCTGGGAAGTGCTGATTTTTTTGTGTGTGTGTGTGCTTAAGGTGAGCTGAAGGTAAGTAAGGCAGAAATAATCCAAGAGAAAAGCAGGAGCTTGGCTGCATGCGGTTGGGGCCGGGTTAGCAGGACCCCAGGATCCCATCCCACTGGAACAACCCCAGGATCCCATCCCACTGGAACAACCCCAGGATCCCATCCCGCTGGAACAACCCCAGCGAGCAGGAGGATGCTCCCAGGGCAGCGCTCATGGACACGGCCCCACAACCAGAAACACTTCAGCGGTTTCACCTTATGGAGGAGCAACCAGAGAACAGAGCAAGACGAGTCGAGACCAACAGAGCAGAGACGAGGGGCAGACGTAGACCTCTGCCTCCCGAGCTGCCTGCAGGATTTAGGAGCCCCAGATGCCATCTCTCAGCCCCCCAGGAGCTCTGCAGCACACGAAGGAACTGAATGGTTCCCGTACCCAGCCACGGCGATGCTCCCCCTCTCCGTGAGCGCCGTAGCCCTCGCCAAGGCAGGGGGGGTTTTCCCACTGCCTCCTCAATTGCACAGGAGTCACTGAAATGTGACACACCCCCCCGAAACCGTGCGCCCCCCAGAGCAGCCCCATCCTCCGGGAGCTGCGGGGTGAGTCCTGGGGCAGCGCTGCCTACGGATGCACACGGCCTGGGGAAAAGCATCCCGGCACGCAGAGGGGAAACGGCCCCCCAGCAGCCGGCGAGATGGGGAGCTGGGTCTACGGCCACGGTGCCCGTGCCACCCGAAGAGCCCCTGCCCACCCAGGCACTGCTGCGCGCCCGCCGCAGCGCTTGCCTCCGGCTCTCTCAGGGGGTGGCTGCTGGGAGGTTACAACAGAATGTCTTCAGGAAAAAAGGGGATGTTAGGACATCCAAAAAAGAATCCCAATTGCTTTTCCCCCGAATTTCAGCCTCCCAGTATTTCAGCGTTCCAGCTCTAATTGTTATGCAAATGACCCACTTCACTCAGGACCCCACAACGAGGAACCCACCGCCGAGGGACGGGCGCACCTCCGCCGCCTGGCACCATTACTCGCTGGGGGCTGCCCCGGGTGGGAAACGGCCCCTGACAGCAGCCACCACTGGGAAGGTTCTGGAAGCTCCGGGCCAGAGTCCCACGCAGGCGCCGGCGACACAGGGAGCCGGGCCCCACTCCCTCTGCCAGGCAAGGACGGCCATGGGGGTGTCCCTGCGTGGGGATGCTCCGGGACGCCCCTGGGGGCTCCTGCTGCTCGGGCTGGACCTGACCAAGTGGCAATTCATCACACGTTTCTACTCCATGAGACTGAAAGGCAGCCCCCCCCCGCGCTGGAAACCACTACGTCCACAGCCATGGGACTGGGAGGAGCGGGGCTGGAGGGCTGGCCCCCACCCGGCGAGGCTGCAGGGATCAATCGTGCACAGAAAAGCTCCACTTGATGCCTCAGCTCAGCAAAGCTTGATGCACGGTAACACCTCAAAGGGACGGAGCAAGACAGCTTCACCTTCAAAATGAAGACACGCATCTTCCCAAAACGGTTGGACAGGAGCATGGGAAGCTGAACGAATGGATTCAGCCCAAGTGACCGCGTCTGCGGAATTAGGAGGAAACGCGGCAAAGCATGATGGAAAAGAAAACAAATTAGAAGGAACGGGGTAATATTTAGAAGCAGATTGTCACTGTCCCTCAGACAGAGATTGGAATAAGGTCAGACACAGTGCTGGCTAGAGACACGGAGCTGTGACGGTGACTATGGAAGTCACACATCACTCACGCCGTAGTAAGCAAGAGCAACAGAGTTGGGGCACCGTCCTGGTAGGACCCAGCCGGCGGCCGCTCCTCCTGTGGCAGCTCTTCCTGCAGCCTTCGCGCAGCCCTTGGGGGCTCCCAAATCCAGCAGTGCAGGAGCAACACCCTTGTCGACCCCCAAAATCACCCCAGAGGCTCCAGCCCCTTCCGACTCGAGTATGAGGACGTGCACCTACCTTTCCAGTGAACCGCGCGGGGCTCCGGCCGGAGGAGGATGAGATCCCTCCTGGTCACCAGCGTCTCCACCTCTGGGAAGGACTCTTTGACCTCCCGGTGATAGGCTGAGCCCAAGACTCAGGCAATCAGAGGGGTAAAGCCAGTAAAAAGGAATCACCTGCAGGGCACAGGGGTACGAGCTCCAGCTGAGAACTCTGAAGGGGCGGACTGGGGCGTAACTGGCTGAGCACCTCCCTTTCCAGCTGTGCTTTAAAAGGAGCTACAAGCGTGCAGCAAGGGAAGAGACCCGCTTGGCGTACCTTAAACCTTCCCCAAGCAAATGGCTGCAATGGGGTGAGTTGGGCATGTGGGCAGAGCGCAATTAAGTTTCAAGAGCCCAATCCGGATTAGGCAGAAGACAAATTTCAAGTGACGTAGCCTGCAAACAGCCCTGCGAAGAGAAAGAACTCAAAACCAAGCCAGGAGCTGCCGCGTTCAGGCACATTCGAGCCAGACAGAAGCCTGCAGGGAAGGGGGACGTCTGGATTGAAATTCTGGACTCGCCTCAAATCTCCCTTAGATGTTGAAGCGCTTTATTCTGATTTATACCCAGTGAGGAACACCAGAGCCAGCGTGTCTGATAACGAGACGCATTTCACCGACAGGCAACGTTCGTATCATCCATGTCCCAAATGCAGTAGTGAGGGCCGTGTTATGCTTTGAAAAGGCTATATAGAAAAGTGCTATTAAAACCCAACACCTACCACCTTTCCTGTATCATTCCTTCTGCCGGAACGGTATCTCAGGATTAGCAGATTATCAACACGTTAGCATTCATATTCTGGATAAAGTGTCCCTGGTCATTTTTTCGCATGTGCACAGAAAAGCTACTCGAAATTGCTTTGGACGCTAAATAATATTCAGAGGAAATTGCAGTAGATGGCAGGGAAGAGATGTGACTTGGTCATTAAGTCTCTAGAGTACACTCCTGTTCTATCCCCCTCCTCCCCCCGAGGACAATATGGCATTCCATTTTCCAATTACATAAATACATAAACACTGGATTACTAAAGGCAGATCATTGAGTATTTTGACTGTTCTATGAGGGACCCCTTGTATTTGAAGCGGGAGATAGACAGGGCATACTGCATTAGCCTGGGTATGCACGGGCTATAAAAACCCGTATTAGACCCAGAGAACATAAAGATCTCCAAAACAGAGAGATCTTACCAGTGTTCATTATGTACAAGTTAATTTATTCCACTGGTATCAGGGTAGCTTCTACAATGGCAAAACCTGGACATTTTAGGCCATAGATTGTACTACTTGAAAGCTGTAAGGAAAGGTGTCCGCAGCCGTAGCATTTCAAATCCGACTCTTCTGGTCTTTACAGGACATCAATCACAAGATGAGAGGAACTGTAAGCTATTTTCCAGTAACACACTGCCAATCGCAAGACAAATGTCAGATGTCACAACATGAGAAGTAACCATTTTTCAACTTGTGAATGTCTTCAAATATATTACAATGAAACTGTGAAAAAAAAAAATGACCCTTTCAGCTTCATTTGTTCTGACAGATGCCAGACCTTGGAGCTTGGCATTTTATCTTCATATTGCAATAATCTTTATGAAATTTAAAGAAGGCTGAGGGCAGTGGCGTTAGTCTACAATTGTCCTCTTATGTACAAGACATAAAATTTCCAACAGCCCAGCCGTTGAACTAAAAAAGATCATCTACTACCACTCTTGTCGGCGTTACCGAAAAAGACGACGAGAGGAAGGGATGCCTGCGTCTGGCATTAACACGTGCCGGGTACCAGTTTCTCGTGGGCTCAGCTTGACTCATGCATTGCGTTGCCATGCTGCTGATTGCCACTTAGGGAACACGCATGCTGCCTAAAATGAACATAGGGAGAAGAAACTCTGAACTTTTCCTGAAGTAAAAACTCGCTCAATACCATGCACGGGAACCCCTCGGTACCACGCTCAGCCAATTTTCTCCAGCCCAAAGCTAAATGCCCAGCCCCTGCGCCACCTTACGGCTTTGCGGTTTTCGACAGGATGAAGAACGCTAGAACATAAGTAGATTCATTAACATTAAAGAATAGAACAAAGGAGGAAAATCAAATTCAGATGTAGACGTACATTATTGTAATAAAATACGGGACCGAAAAGAATTTGACTGAACAGCCCTGAAGTTCCAAGTTTTTCCTGTCCTTTCAGCCAGCCTCACGTTCTGCTCAGGCCCCCGCAAGCGGAGGGTGATGATGGAAGTCACAGTTCATTTCTTGAAAAATAAAGACTACCCTGTCCAACTCCAGTGGTAGAGTCCAGCATTCTTGGCAAAATAATCCTGTTAATAGTACAAATCTAGAGATACAGAGTTATACCGTTATTTAAGGGGAAAAAACCAAAGAATACATGCAAAGACCAAAAAAAATCTGCTCTAGATGTTACTGCAGGCCCACACAAGGTAACAAACACGCAAAAGGCAAAAAGTGAGCAAACCTAGAATACAAATAGCTTAGCCTAAAGTCAGTGACAGGATTGGTTTCACTGGAATTTAAATGAACTCTTAGGCCTTTGCACTGCGGAGCTTTTTGCAGCAGCAGTGCTTGGTGCCTGAAGACAAAGCCACCGCTTGATTCACCAAATTTGCCTTAACGAAGTCAATTTTTTCTGTGAATAAGGGTGAGCTTATTGGTTCTGTGGAAGCAAAAGGATAAACATCTTCAGTTTTTCTTTAAAAAATTAACAGTACTTGTCATGGCAAAGACACGTACAAAGAAGTAGAAGCCAAAATATGATTTCAGTGTTTTAAGACTGACTTTAAAAAAGAAGTACATAGGCAACGACCCAATCTGTGTTGATTCCAACAGGTACAGTCTAAGCCACGGAAAGAAGAGGATCAAAGCCTGAAGTCTGGCCACAAACATAATTCCAGGTTTCAGCTTTCCAAAGTCCACAGCTGGTATTTGGGGCTGCGGCTCTCCTTACGTGATTTCCGTGACGCATCCAGTGCATGCAAAGCCACGTCATTTATGAGCGTGCCTCTCGCTGGGTGTGACAGCCCCACGGTGCTGGTCAGCATCCCGCTGGGTTTTGGTCCTTGTCTTCACAGGTGCTTTTCTATACACTCAGGACAAAAGCAGAGTTTGCCACGTGGCGGGTACTGTAGGTCCGACAGACAGGGAAATGAAAAGCCATTGCCAATGGTTGGAGAATGGGAGCTTGCAGCAGACTTTTTGAAGAGCATAAATTAAAAAAGCTGAAATAAGTAACCGTGCCTATCAGATGAAGGAATCCAAGAGTCTGTCTCGCCTCCTGCAGTACACGGACGTACCTGGGGATTAATTCTCAGTTCTGTCCTGGTGAATTAGCACCGTCAGTAGCGATGATTTCTATAATCTGCAAATTTACCAGCCGCGGCTGTGCGATTCAGGAGGGGGGGGTGTGCAGCTGGTGTAAGGTGAAGTCCGTCTGTCTGACAAGGGACTACCGCACTTCGGCGCTCCACGACCCCGCGGCCACAAACCAGGCGCTTTTCGTCCAGGGCAGCCAGATGATACTCACAAAAATCGATCAGCGACGCCACTTGCTCGTGAAGTGGGAGGGACTTGTATTTTTTCTGAGCCAGGCAGAAGAAAGCTTCGACGAAGGCTTGCAAGCACATTCCTGCAAGGAAAAGGTGTTTATAGGAGATCCATAGCACAGCGTTCTCTAGCAAACTGCGTTCTTTAAACATAACAATCTCTCCTGTTTCTTTAGCACCAAGGTCAAATGTGTACATGCCAGTGTGGGGACACACAACTGTGTTAGTTAACATCTTTTAATTTAAACAGCAGCCATCCAGAATGCTCCCTAGGAAAAGACATTGCCTGTCCTTCAAAACCCAAAAGCCGAGGTTTTATTTCTAACAGGCACACGAGCTCATTTAGCGTCCCAGGCTGGGTTACGGACGGGTGACGCTCTCTGTATCTGAGGCTACTTCTGGCTTTACAGCCATCAGCCTGACCAGCAGCCTGGCATCCCCAGGCAAACTGGTACAACAGCAACTGATTTTAAGATATTGTACAATTAAATTGATGTATTATCAACCTTGATTTCTGCTGCCTCAAATATTAAGTGGAAACCAAATCAGACGCACAGTAACATATTGAGCTGCAAGGCAAACAATCCACCGGAGAGAAAACCAAGTTTATACCGGCACATGAACGGGGCCATTTAAACTTTGTATTTTTAGAGATGGACTTAAAACAGAAGTTCAAATGTAGAACTGCTGAAAGAGCATGGCATTTCACTCGGGAGCACTGTGAAGATAACCCCATTACCAAGTATCACCTTGTCGCAGAAGTGAGTTTATTTGAAGCGTTGCTTTCCCTCTCCATACCGTACCAGGTATGGATCCTTTTTTTTTTTTTATGGATCCTTTTGAAGGCAAAGAGGTCATGTTTTCAGCCAGAGCCAGGAACTCTACAATAGCAGTTTTTGTTTCGGCTGAACGAAAACGCGACAGTTGACGTGTGTAGGAAGGGAAAGCGGTGCAGTGCCCAAACCTCTCTCTGCTGCAATATCCCCTTCTCCGCCCCTTCACAAACAAAAGCACCCGGCACAAGCCACGCGTGGTGGCACAGACCCTTCAGGTGCTGTTTGATCCCATCGTGCTAATAACACATTACCACAGCCGATGGAAAGAGGGGCTGCATATTAATGCTAATTATTGTATTTAAGGCCTTGAAGTAATACCTACTTTAATTCTTAATTGAGAAGCCAGACCACAATCAGTTTTGCAGAATGCCAGCCAAGAGGAACAGTTGTAGCTGCTTTGTGCTTTAACTGGCTCTCCCAGTTTGAACATACACTTAAGAAGATTATTTTAGGATGAGATATTGAAAGGTTTGGGGTTTTTTAACTTAATGTTGGCTTATTGATGCTGCAGGAAAGGCACCTTTTCAAAATATTACAATTACATTCTGAAGTATAATTTCTCTCAACTTAAGGCTGCAGCTGGGGCTGCTTACGATCTTGGCTGTAAAACAGCTTGCAAAGGAATTGTTGGGTTATCTGAAAGCAGCAGCTGCCAGCTCGGTAAATTATTTTATCAGTCACGGTGAGCTGCAGGGAAAGCACCCTCGGTAGCGTACACGCTTTCTCCCCCGTAAGTGACACTCATGTGAAGCATTTAATGAAAAAAAAGTTAGAAGCTGCTGTTTTACAACAGCAGCAATAGTTACTGTATAGCTTACATCTGGAAGTGGGCCAAAGCCAACAGAAATGGTTGGGTTATTTGTCTTTTAACACCTAGAAAACATCTGGTTCATTGCAACTCCCAACAAAACTCTTCATTTCTGAAAGCCTGAAGATTCCCTTGCATTTCTGTTATTTTTGCCAGTGAAGGTGTGTCAGCTAGCCACGGAAATGATTTACAGCCACGCTGAAATGCTAAATGTGGATACTCAATTTTTACATGCCCATGGAACTAAGGTGACCTTAACCTACCTAAAGTAGCACGGGAGTTCACACGTGGTGAACCATTCTCTCTCCTCTGCACTAGACCTTCATTTTCTCCCTTCTAATCTTAGGTCTGGATTTATTCTTTCTATCAGCCATGTGAACAGCCTGTTGTACATATTCTCCTTTCGCCTTATCTAACTTCATCTACGCAGACTCTGCAGGATTACAGGATTCCTCTTTTCGAGCAAAACAAAATACTACTTATCTATTTCAGACAAATAAAAGCTTCATTAACATTTCTGAGGCAAGTTCAAATATTCAAAAAAAGGTTATAGACAAATGATTTTACTGCTGTCACACCTGGCCACGCTCTCACAAATTGCTAGGTGTATCACTGACTCCTGATGTTTTGGCACGAGAGAACTGGAGATGGAATTTAGGGGGGTGGGATAACAAATACAAAAGTCAGTCTCGACTTGGAGACTTTTGATTCTTCTGCAGGAGTAGATACATGGATGTCCACGTTCAGCTTCTTATATAAAAATATGTTTTGAACCAGTTTCTTGGGAAAATGCCAGCTGCAGCTGTGACCAGCACGCTACTTTATACCCGTGGCATCGGGGTGGATTTCTTCATCCCGCACTGATTGAAACAGAACCTTGACAACCCTCCTTGACGGCCACGAGGAGCAGTGGTATAAAACCTTCCAGAATATTCCAGCTGCTGTTTCCCTGCTATAAATGGCTCCAAAAAAACCGATGTCAGGAACAACTGCTTGTTGTTGAGATGCCAATAGCACAATTGAAATTAATTACAAAAGCTAGGGAGAAGTTGCCAAATTTATGGACTTAAGTTCATATAGAAATGTCGTAGCAATTTTAGAAATTAAGTTATTTATTAAATGGTGTATTTAGGCCATTAATGTAACAAGAAAATAATCCCTGGACTCTGCTATTTGATAGATTACTGTCTCAGATCTCAAAACGTGACCGAAGCAGATGGGGAGGTAATTCACTACCGAAGGCTAGGTTGGCTGTTTGTTTCTCTAGCAAATTATACAAGGTTTTCTTCTGTTTATTCATTTTCAATAGGTTTTCTTCATAAATGGATTTTGGACAAATAACAAGACTTAAAACTGAAAATGCATCACATTTTTCAAGCCAAGACTGAAGATTATCGCTGGGCTGGAGAGTAGGGATTTTTAGAAGTAGATCTGGGCTCGTCATGCAATGCTCTGCTACCCTAGTGATGTCTTTCCTATGAACACCCTGATAATATTTCAGAAATATTTATGAAGCAAATATGGTTGCTTTAAAAACCCAAGTCCATGGAAGAAACCCATTGTCAATCTTTAGCAATCACCTATTCTCACAAGCAAGTAATTTTCTTTAGCAAGCTCAGGTAGACGTGTAAATGCAATGTGCATCAAGTAGCAGAAAATGGAGCACCCTGGTATTATCTCCAGCATCTGGTACTGCCAAGTCCTTTAATGCTGCAGCAATAGTGTGCTACCACTTAGGAAAAACTATATATTCAACCATTTAGAAAAACTAGGTTTGAAGAGGTTTTTTTTGTTGAGAGAAATCTTTTCTAAGCTTCAACACAGCAAATATTTACACCAGAAGGTTATCTCACTGATGGGCACCTACAAAGTCAGCTCTGGGGTCCACGGGTTATCAGTGCGGATCCAAAGCTATAATAACCATTTCTCACCACGGGGCAAGTACTTACATCTTGGAACGCCTCCCCTTTAGTGTGAGCAGAAGAGCCAACCTCACAACAGAAGAAAACACTGACATCTCGATTAGTTTGTTTGCCTTGAAAGGGATTTATGAAAAACCTGTCTTAGAAGCCCAAGAAGTGAATGTGGACGAACTCTACTGTGGGTACAGGTAAACTGAAGACAGGTTGTACCTTCAGCCTGAACAATGTGGTTTATACAGTTGGGATTTGGGAGGTCAGATCTATTTTTTTCAAAAGATGAAACTGATTTTCATGTTGTGTATAAATCCAGAAAAAAAACCAAATAATGTGATCAAATTTGAAACAGAAAACCAAAGACATGGATGGAATGCTCCCTCTGGCCTGCTTATTAAATTGTGAGGGATTTCTTGTAATAGCTTAATATTCTAAATGCAACTGTCTAAGAGGAGAGTATTTGTATTCATTTTTGCAACCACTCAACCACACTATCAAGAAGATCTATGATGGCAACACAGTAAATCACCAAAGAAGCTGGGAATAAGATCACGCAGTTTAATAAACATTTTCCTTTTGGCTTTACGACCGTAGAAAATCCGTACTGCTGTTTAGCAAACAACTTCCCATAGCCTCTGTTCTTGGCTAACGTCTTTAAGTGCTGTATTTCAATTTAAATGCATATTCCTGAGTTAGAAGTCAATAATTCCTATGGGTGACTTGGAAGGTTTCTCCCAGAGGGTGCTCAGCGGGAAGGACGCCGAGCGGCACGCTGTGCTCTGGACCTGCCACCTCCTGCAGACGGTACCTCTGAGCAGCTGAAGGAAAGAAGCCCCAGCACAACCAAATCCTTGCTGGGGTAGATGAGTTTCTCAGAAAAGCCCTTCAGCCATTCCGAGTACGCTCTTACACTGAGCATTACAGTCCAAGTGGGACATCAAAATGTTTAAAGGTGACTTAACTGACTCATGCTCCTCTATGAACAAACAGGAGCACGATTTCCAGTGAGGGGTGCTTGTAGCAAAAAGCACTGCTACTCATCCTTAATAAGAGCCTATTTAATAGCTGAGCCCTGTGCAAATTTGTGCAGAAACCTACTGTCCTTCCCTTACCCATCACAAAGACAAAGACGATGGAAAAAGGGAGTAGGCTGCTGGGGGGGGGGAGGAGAACTCCCTGGGAAAGTAATGCAGGTAGTTTTGTTTGTCCCCAAAGTAACCTTTTGGGGGACCAGAATTAAATCAAAAAGAGAAGTTAAGCTTATTTATTTCTGCCTCCTGCATAGCTTTTTGTTTGGCTGGGTTTTGCTAGACCACGTAAGCTACTCTAATGCGGGCATACCTTCTTACACTGTAATTAAGCTGGAGGCTCCACAGGGAATACTTTTAAATGCTTCTCTGCAAACAGCAACAAGAATTACAAATGCAAAATTGCAACCCTAAAAAGGGGCTTGTGGAAGCTTTGTTCCAATAAATAAATTGAAAACTAAGAGTGATCTGTTCTACAGACTGCCATGGAACTAAGCAGAAGAATTTGTGTACGTGTAGATGTCTCAGCTGTACATGCCTTGTTCCCATTCTTTTTACTGAATGTTTGAGGTGCACTTGAGCTACCCAAACCATAAAAAACCAGCTTCCATAGTCTTCAAATACAAAACAGCGTTACCTGATTCTTTGTGGTCGATTCCCATGCTGTTCCACCTTCTTGTGATATCAATATATAAGATATCTACAGAGGCCATTGAAAAATTGCTGTTACTCAGTTTGCAGTTTCTGTTAAAAATAGACAAAATAAAGAAAAAAATCTGATTATGTCCAAACTTCCAAGTTGGGAAAAATTCTGCAAGGGCAACTGAGAGAACATGGGGAGAAAAGTTGACCCGTGTCATGTAGACACATCCGTAATATGCTTAGTCTAGTCAAACACATATAGCAGAGAGCAAACAAACCGTGTTCATTAAGTGTTCTTATCTGTAATGGTAAAGGCCCTGAATTTTTCACGTGCAGAGCATCTCCTGTATGGCACCACCTCTGCCAGGATCGCTCTGGGCAGGAGTGGCGCTCTTCGATGCATGCATCTAAATCCGATTTGCACGTGCAACCTCACATCAGCCTGTAGCCACAAAAAGGCAGCAGGTGAGGTTACAGATTCACTGGGTTATTCTGGTTTTGCAACAAAGCAGGGGAAAAAAAAAGAAGAAGAAAACCCAGAATATTTCCATTAAAAATAGGAGTTCACTGTTACACACAGCTTCCTCCCAGGCTATTGCTCATACTCCTTCTGAGGCCGTCACAGGATGGGATCAGTTGGTACGTGGAGAAACCCAACACAAATCCGCACAGCCTATCTACACGAGGCAGAGTTTGCACAGAGAAATACTCTTGTATTTGACTGACTGATTGAAAGGGGCTGGAGGAAAGCTTTCAGGCACAGAATGACTTCTTCAAGCCTGAACACTGAACAGATTTACCCTGGGTGTTACTGGACACTGCATCTCCGGATGCATCTCGGGCGTTTGGTGATAAGCACATGGAGGGGTCTGACACTTGTGTGGTCTGAGCCGGCAGTGCAGTGTTGATCAGTAGATGAGAATTCGCCTTCTGTCCAGGATTTCCAGATGTCTGGCAGCCTGGCTGGAACTAGTGCACATGCCAAAGAGCTGGCCAAAATTTCAAGCCAGAAAAGAAAAGAAAAAAACCCACCCAAACCAAAAAAACCCCAGATACTCTTTCTTTTTAGTAGTCTAAGCAGAATTCCCTTAAAACAGAGTTAAAGTCCGGCCTAGATAGTCCCAAAAAATCTTAAGCAGCATCCAAGCAAGGACTAGAGCCACGTTCAGCACTTCTCTTTCAGTTATTTTTTAGAATGAAGGAATTATTGAAGGGGAACAGATTTTGACTAGCTAAAATTGAAGCTGATAGTCTCTGCAACCACCTGCCCACACACACACACACACAAAATCACACTTCTGTACCGTTTTATTCTTGAAAAGTGATACAGCACACATCTTAGAAACATGACCTTAGTTCTGAAATGAGCAGTAATGACAGCATTTCAGAGAAGGGCCATATAGTTGGTACAGATTCTCTGGGAAAAAATAAACAAAGTATTTGCCAATATTAAAAAGTTTAATTCAACATGCATTAGGAAGCTGCAAACACTATTTCACTGAGATATAGCAATTTGTTTTAATATTCTTAAAAGAAAATGTTGGCATTTATTCTGTGTTGTTCTGACAAGTGCCAAATTAAGGCTGGACTAAACAATAGAAAATACAGAACTGGAAACAATCCTGTGCTGGTCTGTGGATAGAGCAGATGCCTTCAGTCATTTCCTATATATTGTAATTTGTATAAATCAAATTGTTTATATTCATTCCTGAATGCTAAATGCATCTGCATTGAAACAGGATCTGTATTTTAAGAGTACATCTGCTGCTGCTGTTGCTGATTTCGTTTGTCATTGTCAATGAAAGACAGAAAATGAGATATTTGTACCATGACTAGAACAGATATATCCATAAAAAA
Source organism: Butorides virescens (assembly GCA_017310255.1). NCBI lineage: Eukaryota > Metazoa > Chordata > Aves > Pelecaniformes > Ardeidae > Butorides > Butorides virescens. The sequence goes on along the minus strand of JADKXX010005305.1, from coordinate 84,124 downwards.
CAATGAAAACCCCCTCACAAAGAGACAGTATGTGAAAAAATAAATTGAGTTCCTTGCCATTGCAAGTTGCAATTTCACAATGCAAATCCTCAGTGCACAATGCATCAGCAACGGGCATTTGGAAATCCCTTCCTCGGGCCTGGGGCAGACGGCTGTGGCCCCCCCCAGCAGAATCCGATCTCAAGTGACCCAGTTTCGGTTGTCACTTTCTCCCAGTGGTATTCCCGAGATTTCCTAGGAACATGACATGTTGACTAAGACTGCAAATATCTCCCAAAGTATCACTGCTCTGCTGTAGAATGAAGACCCAGGTTCCTACTAGGCACGGTTTCATAGGTCAGGTATTTGGGGAGCTTAAAAATCTGGTTTATAAAAAAAATATGCAATGGTTCAATGGAACTTATGGGGAAAAGAAGGCATTTAGAAGGCATTACTACACCTACGACCCAAAAGCGTACTGCTGTTAGGGCCTGCTTTTATTCAGCAAAACTTAAGATAAGCACAGGGACAGCAGTGCTACTCCATAGGATCAGGAGTTTCTAAGTCCTTGACTGTGCTTTAAGAAATTTCTAAAGAAATTCACCTTACTAACCTTATAAACGTTCGGAAGCCCGTTGGCCCCAATTTTGTTGTCCCTTTTACACCAAGAAATCGGATAAACAGCGCAGCCACTCTGTCCACGAGTCGCAGATAGTTAAACTGCTTCGCGTACTTGGGAAACACTTGCTTGAGGCAGAGGGAGGGGAGGCCAGCCTCTGCACCCTTGGGGGCCTCGTATTCTGCCCTGTCCGCCGCTCCCACGTCCGACAGCTCTTCGTTGGCTTCTGACACGTGCTCCAAAGTCTGACACCTGTAGCACAGGAAATAATGGTATCTTACGTTAACCTTATTCTTACAAGAGTCAATACGCTGTCTGTCTGGATTTTTTTAAAATTATAAACCATTATTTTATGAGATCTTTAATGAAAAAATCAAGAACAAACACTAAGGTTCCCTATGGCAGAAATCATGTTATAGAAGTATTTAAAAGGGTAATGAGGAGACTATTCTGTTGCCAAAAATAACGCCTATAAATACAACTGACAAAGAGATGCCACACCATTACCAGGCTAATTGGGAGAACTACCATTAACTCATTACTCCCCTCGGAATGACCGGGAGCTGGGCACAATCACACCATTTTTCTGTAAGTTTTGAAATCTTTTTTTATACTAAACTGCTCCTTTATCAAAATCTTGAATCCATCATGAAGAATAAGTATCGTTCACACTAGGTACTACCAAAATTAGTGCTTTTACCACCTTGATCTTTTGTGTTCCTGAGCAGATTTAGTGTCCTTCAGAAGGTTCTGGTCCAGCAGAGGATAACAACCAACGTAGTCATCAGCCACCCCAGCACTGTAAGAGTTACGAAGTCAAATCGACAGTAAATCTGCACCTTCCGACTTCGACTGCAAAAGGCAGGAGGTTTCCTTAGCCCTCGTACAACCATCCTGTGCTCTGTCATCCATACCAAATATCCCCATGGGATTTGGAGCCTCTCCTTCCTTCTAGATTTCCCTGAAAGTCATTCATCCATTGCCACACTGTGTCCCCTTTCAGCATAGAATGCTTCAAAGTTATATTTTTAACTTTTAGTGAGAGGTACGTGGAAAATAAATGTACGGCAACTGTTAAGGCAAAGGGCCCTTACAGGAAAAGAAAAAGTAATTGCCAAAAAAATTTTTAATAAGTAAGAATTAAATTGCGATCTCTAATTTCTAAAAAACATTTTTGGGGCCAAGTTTTCAACCCTGCCCACAGCTGTGCCTGCTCAATGCAGAGCCCAGGCTGGGAACTTCTCCCTGCACCAAACGCCAGCTCCAAGCTTTTTAGGTGAACTTTGAACGTTAGCAGAGGCGGCAACGGTTCTTTGTAAGAAGCATCCGTGTTCAGCCGCGTTGGTGTTGAAGCACTGGTAACTGCCACGCCACTGCTGCTCGGATGGGGCTGTCACCCCTGGCCCATAGCGTGGCTGTTCCTCTAGGGCTGTTTTTACAAACTTTTAAATAATAGTACTTCTTTGGTATGCATGCTTACATTCGTCAATATTGGGTATCTGTAAATGTGATCATCTTTTTGAGATGACAGACTCTCAAAAGTCTTTAAAAAAATAAATGAAAATCTTTGGTAGAGCTTTGGTAATGTTCCTCTCTGCTGCAGATAGCAAAGTAGAAAAAATAATGTTATTTTTGTCTTTAGTTAAGTAAAGCTTAAAGTAATAAATTATTAGTTTTGTTCTTTCTCATGGAAGATTGGATGGTGGTTTCACCGCCATCGAGTCCCCTCTGGCTGCCGAACGAGCGGGAGTACAGCCAGCCAGGAAACAATAAGCATGCAGGCTTCTATTTTTAATCTTAAAAGGTCTGTTCATGAATTTAAAAATGCAACTCTCCAGCCAGTTGAACTAGACCTTGACCAAACGTGGAACCTTGTACTCAGTAGAAGAGAAGGTTGTTTGTAACATAACTCTTGTTTTAATGATGCCTGGAAGCCCTGGACTCTTGCTCATTCTAAATTCAAGAGTGTTTGGGATTGTACATTATTCATTCATCATTGTTTTCAGTTGAAAAAATACAAAGCTTTACTCTAAGAGCTGCAAGCAGAGCTGAGGAAGTTTCATTAGGTTTCATTTTTTTACAGAAAATCCTGAAGAGACTGTTCAAGGGATCAGCTTCAGAGAAATTAATTGTAGCCCCAGCGCCTTTTGGTGCCTGGGCTGCTGCGTTGGCCATGGGCTCCCCGTTCCTAGGACAGCCGTTTGACTTGTGGAACAACGGCTCCCAGCGTAGCCTTCATCTGCAAACCCATCCCTTCCCGCTGAAGTAACAGTCCCTGGAACTTCTGAGGAAATACCCTTGTTTAAAAGAGGGGGGGGGGGTGTCAGCCTTTTATTTTTCAACACCCATCCTCAAAAGAAATGTGAAATGGTCATGAAGAGGATGGCCAACCCGTAATGGCAAAGAAATACCCGACAGGCACAGCACTGCTGGGAGCCACGGTCTCCCTGACTGAGGCGGAATGGACGCAGTTGAATTATTAAACAGGACTATGGTTTATATTAGGGTCATAGAAAATTGTGTTCATAGAAAAAAAAAAAGTATTATGGTCAAAGAAAAAATATTGTTGAATATAATAAAGAAGAAGCTCTCAATTACCACCTAGAATTTCCTTCTTCCCCTCCTTTCTATGGAGAAAAGGCCACAGCTGCCTTTGAGGTCATGGAGAAAAACTCAAAACCAGCTTCCCATTTCAAACTTCTACTGAAACAGCTCTTGGAACCGTATTTCATATTAGAAAAGTATTTTGTAAATAAACCCAGCTTTTGTTGTACGCTACTGCATGTCTCATTCCTTTCCACTTATACATTGGGAAAGTCTGTAAAATATCTAAATCAGAAGAATAAAACATAATTCTAATCTTTATTTCCAAATCTTGTACTTCCATTAACTAAAAAAAAAACCAAAAAAGAGAATATATGTCTTAATTTGCTTTTACAGGTTATTGCTTTTATAAAGTTTAATGATTTGTTTTCATTCTTTAGCTCCCCGACTCCCCCAAGATTTCCTCAAGTTTCCTTTTCTAATGCACTAGAGCTTAATTAATTTCATCATATAATTTGGATTAAAGTGGAAGTGATATTTTGCACTTTTAATAAAACTAAGACTGTCCAACACAAACCTGCACGAGGGCTTGTCCATAGCTGTAAAACTGAACTGATACCTAGCCTTGCCCAGGCAGCATGCTCACCTTACCTGCGAGTGCTTACGCCGACTATATTCAGCGTATAATTCTCCACTGCTACCACAGACACTACCTCAATAAAAGTTTATTTTCTGTAGATCTATTCAACACACTCGTATGCACCCAATCTCAATGTGGTCTCAACATGACTAATTAAGAAAAACTGCCTAGCTAGGTATAGAACAGCCCGACTCGGTATCTATAAAACCAGAATTTTACTGTCATCTGCGGATTTTTGCAAGGAAACGGTGCACAGCATATTTTTTGCCCTAGCACTAGATAAATTACACTCGCTTGCAATGCACCATTACATTTTCTTCTGCGTTCCGCTGCCATCTGCCATGGCCACACCAGAAGGGTAAGCTGGATGCAAAGCTCCCCAAGGGTCATGCAATCAAAGACCGGTGTCAGTGTGGGCAGTACAGCTACAGAAAGGAGAAATACAGCTCAAAGTCCAGCAACAAGGAATACGTAAGGAGGATTTTCACCTCCATTTCTACCATTAATTTGTCAGTCCATTGGAAAATATAAATTACACATTTTTTTAATGTTACCTGCCAGATTCAAAGTGTCACTAGAACTCCTATGCATATTTACCATCCAGTTCTTTCTTAATCCAGAGAGTGACTTCCAAGAAATATCATATATATCGTGTTGGTCAGGACTTCACCTGGGGAGCCCGGGTACAACACGCAGGGTTCTCATGCTTGGCCCTGGTCTCCCTGAAAACCTTGCAAAACGTCTGCGGGCAAGCGCTGCAGTGAAGCTGCAGGGAAGGGCTCAGAAATTCCAAAATCTCCAGAAAGAGAAATGAGTGCAGGCTTCCTCCGTCGGCTCCTTTCTCACGGGATTGCCACCAGGCACGGGGAGGAGAAGCAAGCTGAGCCCCATGCTTTGGAGCTGCTCCTCCGAATTAATTGTTTTGACTGACACAGCTGAGTCAGGCTGAATGAAGGAAAGGTCAAATACAAGGTAAGGCTTTGGTTGCCATACAGAACAAAAGCAAAGCCTAATTTCCATACTAATGTCTGACCTCAATACATTAATTTCTCTAATTCTGCAGCTCATGACAGATCTCGCTTTAGAAATGATCAACTGTGGAGACAATATTAACTGCATCTTTAAAACAGAATTTCAATTTTAATAAAGCTTATGGAAACGACATCTAAGACTACTTATCTTTTATACATGATTACTAATTTATTAATGTTTCCTCCATCTATGTTTTATCCCTTTCATTCTGACCGGCCTTAATCTTTATGCAAATACAAGTTGCTAGGGGACAAACAAATTTGCAACTACTAATTAAAGGCTTCAAAATTCCCAACATTTTGTATACTTGTGTATAAAATTTAGCTGTCAAGTTCAGAGTAAAATTAGGTAAGAATTGCAATATTAATACTTCTAAGAATGCTCACTTGATATATTTAACATTTAGGGCATTGCTAGAAGTAAAAATTAAGCAGTTTTTTTATTAGCTGACAACTGCTTACCTAATAAAAGAAAATATTATGTTCTGGCTTCTGAAGCTGTAATTATTCCCTCAGCTGAGCCACTATTCTCAGAGCGAGGACTGTGTTAACATAGTTAAAAGCGGAGAATATTTTGCACAACAAATCTATCTGTCCACCCCTTTATCACCACAGTACGGACCTCCCGAGAAACAGCTACGCGTTTGGTACTGGAGTGTGTGGGTCTGAATGTTCGGGTGCTCATTCACAGAAGTAAATCGTTCAGGGAACGGTAAGTCAAAGCCAGAACAACGCCTTTGCATCATCAACCATTCATGAATTTTCTTTTACGAACTAATCCCATTACTTTTATTAAAACACAGAGATTTCTAGCATCCACAGTGCACGATAGCAAGAAGTGTCGGGGTTTGACTGCATGTTGTGTGAATAATCCGCATCCTTTGTCTTGTACCGGCCACTTCAGCGTTTCATTTAAAGAAACTGAACACCCATCTCCTCTCCACCCTCTGGCAAATTAAAAAACATCAATAGCACCAGCATTTCCTCCTTTCAAAATAATAAAGTTGCACAAAGATGAAAGTATTCAAAGAATATTAAAGCCCACAGAGTGAGAGATTTTTATGTTAGAAACATTATTGCTCGTACTTACAGTTTACTCAACACTTTGAGAATGCTTTGGGGCGGTCAAAGCAACCACAGTAAAGAGTCCATATTTCAAAGAGTAGAATCAACCACATTAAAAATAAGGACTGAAAATCAGCATTTTGTTGGCACTCAAACTAACTTCACATCATACAAAATACATTTGGAAAACGCAGCAGCTATCCCATCTCCTGGAAGTGGGAAGTGCTGAGAGCAGTTACAATTCCATCTCTCTAAGAAAAAAAAAAAAGCATAGCTCAGTTAGAGAAGTAAAGCAATTAAACCACCTCACTTAGATTTCAACCTCATCATGAACATGACCACGTCGAACTTGGCTTGCGCCTTCAAGGTACGTTCCCTCTGAAGGGTGAAAGACACGGAGCACACCAAGTTTGTTTCCGAGAGTTGGCAAACACATTTTAGGTGAATCCAAGGATAAATCAAAAATGCACTCCACAGCCTTGCTATTTGCTTAACAAACCCAAAATAATTTATCAGATCACTGAAAACGTTAAATCGAAGCCCCTGCAAGTCTGTCATCGGCATCCACAGCAGCTCGTGTGCAAGGCCCCTGCTAGGTGCCAGCTTTCCATTTTCTGTCCCATGAGTGTTACTGTTTCCCACATATCACACTCGGTAAGCTCCACAGACATCAGTCCCCTTTCTGAGAAGGATTTATTATAAAAATAAACCCTTCTCATTAAAGATCAAATCGCTTTTGAAAGAAAACAGAAGACTCCGAAAGTTTCCTGCCTTAACACATCATTAATGAGTGTTTCCAAGATGTACAAACTTAGTGTGGATCCTGACTTGCTCCACACCAGGGACACAAAGCGATGGATGAGAATATTACTGACATTTCCATATCATATGCAGAGAAAACTAGAGCCTGCACTTCAAACTGGAAACCTAAGACAAGCTAGCGTGCTGTCTTACACGTTTTGCTTAGGAAGAAACGCAGTTGGTATTAGGAAACATGTCCGATAGCCACACAAGCAATGATGCACTTACTGCAGTTATCAACAGGTATTATTCAAGGATTAACACTTCCCTTTCAAAGGAGATGTACAGAGCCTTTCCTGTTGGAATCGTGCATTGCTCGGAGGAATTTCTGCAACAGGCAGCGGTGCGGAGCCGCACTGTGCTCCACTTCCCGCTGTCAGCCTGCACAGATTCGGTCGCTTCTGTTCACTCACCATTCAAGATGCTCTTGTCTACTTTTGTGTGGAGAATGCTACAGAAATAATAGCTTCCAATATTCCATAATATAAATAAACTTTCAGATTCCCTTTTAAAAAAAAAAAAAAAAAATACACTACGGGCAACAGCTATCACCATTGCAGCAACGCATAAAATAGCAGAGCATAGGGAACCAGAGAGATTTACATCCTTCCCTTGACAAGAGAGTCATGGAAAGAGTTCAGAAGATGATGCAGTCAGAGAAACCACTGGTTCAGTGAAACTTGAGAAGCCCAAAAGTCGAGTAATTTGGTTATTTGAAGAATTCTCCATAGTTTGGAGTGGATCTTAACCTGCCCTCATTAATAAGTAAGGGTTTGCTTCACTATCCTTTGAAAAATCTGTTCCCCTAGACAATTTAGGTGCTGGTGATCTTAGTATCTTCCAGACCAGAAAAGGCTTAATTTTACGGTGTTTTAAAAAGAAATATCTATGAAAAGAAGTGTTTAGGTTTTCAAGAAACCTATTACACAAGCCAGAAGTCCAAAAGGCTGTGTTAATTCCCTTGCACCTTAAACTGCAGCTCAATCCAATAACCCATTTCAAACCCGCTATCCAACACTGTAATGTTCACCAGTGATGCTGTGATTTAATCCAGTTGCGTTAAACTCCCACCTCACCAGGTGATGCCAGGAATGGGCACAGCAGCACACCAGGGCGAGGAGGCATCCTTTAGAGATGCAAAGCAGACACTGAACACCTGGGATCAACATCCAGCCGGCTGTAATGGTTGCACTTGACCTCTGCTTTTATTTCTATAGCACTCCCTAATACATAGTTTAAATCATTAAAGGGGAGAAATGCATTTGAGGAGTCTCAGGTGCAATGTGCTGGAAAAAAAGAGTTATTTCCTAATTATTAATTGAGATTCTTTATTTCCAACTTTCTCTTTTTAAGAATAATGGTAATATCAGTCTGCATTAGCTAAAGATTTATTACTTTTAATGTAACAGCAGCAGTGAATGCTTACGCTATTACCTGCCATCTATCTGAGTGCCGCAGAAAATACGGCATTACTATAATGAAATAATGCTTAAGCAATGCAGAACCTGCATCGAAGGACTTTGTTCCACTGTAGCAAAAAATTATTATAGAACAAAGATCATTAAATATGAACTTTATTTTTTGTGGCGGTAGCTTTTATTATTCCTAGTAGATTTATTTGTGTTCGCTATTTGCTTTTAAGGTACTTATGCGTCTCGTTATTTCTCCAGAGTTTCCTTCATTTCTTTAGAAGAGTGTGCCTTAAAAATAGCAATACAGGATACTGCAAAGGCAAACCGGTTGTGAAGCCTGATAATGTAGTGAAACCAACATTAAATTAGACCACCGAATGTCTTACAGTAGAACAGAAAAAACCCTAAACCCCACGGTATTTCTTCTCATGTGAAAATTATTCTTAGAAAGCAATCATGATTATGCTAGGGTAGAAAAGGAGCTTTACCCTGTCATCCAATGGAGTAGAAAGCAGCCATGCGACTGCGTTTTATCAGCAGTAATCCTGCTATTAAAGCAGGTGAATTCTACGTACACAAAATAACACGACTGGTGATTACGCTGCTGTTAAGTCCTGTGGCTTTGTGCTTGCATTTTGTGGCAACTGGGTGCTAGGCAGTTTTATTGCTTTCTCATTTTTTTTTTCAGAGACTGGAGACCAACTATTACTTAAAAATAAGCCAATCAGCTCTCCTGCTAAAAGATGACTAAAAGCAGCAGAAGTTAAATTATAGAGAATATCACTGCCCCCAATACATTAATTTCTGTCACTCTGTCACTGTAAAAATTTACAGCAGATATAATCTCTTTGAAGGGGGATCAAGTCATAGAAAATACGAGCCTAGTTTTAAATAGAATTTTAATTTTAATGAAAGCTTCAGGGAATGATGTTTATGCTGCTTATCTTTCATACCTGGTGATTAACTTAATTTATACTTAATGGAAGAGGATATTTCTAATCCCCAGACAGGCTCAACATCTGTCTGTGACTATGTTTTTGGAAGCCTTAAGCTGCTTGTGATTGATGTAATAAAACCAGGATCCTGGAGAACTGACACCTGAAGGATATCTGTAGGAGGGAGAAATGTTATTTTTCTGCTCAATGCCTATGCTTAAGTCAAGCCAAAATCCCAAGCACTTCATTTTGCTGTCCCTTAAAAACTCGCGTTGCACTCCCTCGCCATTATTTTGTGAGTATAAACAGGGGAATAAGCAAGCAGATCTCAGATATGGTTCTGATCTAATATTCATACTCATTATGTGCAGTACCTGAGAACACGGCACTTTCTGATGGCCTGAAGCTGATGAGAATAATAAAGCTCCTGCAAAAATCAGAGAAATAATCTCCATTTTTCCTTCACTTCGCATCCCATGTCTATTTAAGACCAAACGCTAGCACAATAAATGCTTGCATTTACCCTACTTACAACAGAGAAAAAAGTCTTGAAAAGTAAACACCTTGCCAGGAAAAGATGCGATTTTCAGCTTTGTCCCAACAAATGACAGTATTCCTGTAGAAGGAAAGCAAACAAACAAACAAAAAATGGTCTTTCCAGCTGTCATGTATATCCATATTATTTTGAAGTGATGCTCTTCCAGCGAGTAATGCAGCTACCAGAGGTTACTATGGAGCAGTCTGTCACTGCTATCACACACCGGAAAAATCTACTCAAGTTCAAAAATACACAGAATGGAGGGAGGAAGCCCAAGGTGAACAGCAGCCAAGAAGCAAAAGAAAAACAAAAACCCAAACCCGCAGGTTTGAGTGCTTCACCTAAAACTGCTTCCGAAAAGGGCTAAGACAGTGCCTACGGTTATAGAATCGCAGAACCGTTTAGGTTGGAAAAGACCTTTAAGGTCATCAAGTCCAACCATTAACCTAACACTGTGATCCCACCACTAAACCCTGTCCCTAAGCAGTTGCCCAAATAAGTCTGCCTGGAAGAACTAGCATTTCCACATGAACCAGTAACTGGGAGCGTGTTAAAGGAGTGCAGTAATATTTAAACTCCAATACTGGATCAAGTATCTTGTAAGAATGTCTGACATGCATTGCTATAATTTCCTCAGGCCTAAACCCCCTTATATATCTTTATATTCAATTGTCAGTATAAATTATGGATTTTTCTCTCCAATAAAGCAGTGGAACACTTTTAAAACATTAGCCCTACAAGCTGGACCCGTTTCATGGCTCTGTTCTCCAACATACATGTTCCAGCCGTCGACTGGGTCCCTCCTGGCACAGATGTCTGCCCCGAGGAGCGGGGAAAAGGCGGCACGGACACCACTGCTCACTTAAAGCAAGGCTCCAGATCCAGAACAGCGCCCACACACGTAACGCCGCACCACACAAAGCACGGAGCGGCGAATGCGCTTAAGTACGTCCCAAGAAAGCATCGTGAAGTTTGCTCTCGCAAGTTAGGAACCTGCATTTAAACTCTGGCACTTTCTAACCACTGACTGGATCTAAGGAACAAGTTCCAGTTACGTCTCCATGTGTAAAAGTCGAATTAACAGAGAATTCTTACCTTTCCCTATTCTATCAGGTTTTATCTCAGGGAATCTCTACCTTAATCACGTCTCCCTGTCTTCTACTTCTGCGGTCCCTTAAGTTGATCTTGTTTCTCTCCCCTCCTGGTTCTCCCCTAAGGATTGTCACACAGCTTACATTTTACAGGACGCACATCCAGAAACTACCAAGTCTCTAATCCCTCTGGTTTTGGTATTAGCTTGGGACGGAAGAAGACCCTACATCACATTTTGATATCCCACTTCAGAGGTCACTGGGGTAAAGAAAAACCTAGCGATTCTTCATTTTAAAGGCTGAAAAAGAATTAAGATCTCAGCAACTTCAGCTGAAAAAAAATTAATGACTGCATGTGAAAATCAACAAAATTAAATTTGCAATGAAAACCAGGATCCTTTCTATCTCCCTCCAAGCACCTTAACAGGTTTACTCAAAACCCTTCTAAAGCAAGAGGGCTTTTTCAGCACAGAGAAACTCTTCAGACGGAAAAGAATATGATAAAGCCATTCAAACAGCATTGTCTCATTTTTAGTATTTAGAAATATCTAAAAATCATGCAGAAAAAAAATTGCTTCCATTAAAATTCCAATTAATGTCAGAATTGAGCTGACTTTTTTCAGTGCATCCCAGCCAGTGAAGCCTGCCAGCTCAGACCCACTGTGCGGTCAGGGGAAGCTCCATCCGCTACTTCCGTCCGTCACAAGAAAAGGACCGAGGGTATTTTGTTCAAACTAACAGTACCAAGCTTGGGCTTTCGTGTTACAGTGCAGTGAAGTAATGGTTTGCAGCAAATAAAAATACATAAATGAATTGTGTTCTTTCTTGTAACAACGTCGGGTAATTAGACCATTAAATTTGCTCTGATTCTGCACCAAGATGGACAACTATTTGCTACGAGTTCTCCCATTCCTAACCCTGATGTCTAAAGACATGGCAAATAAAAAATTCTTAGAAGGCATGTGCATGTAAGAACTTCCCACTGGTATTAGGGATATAATCCGTGCCTATGCATTCATTTATTCCATTTTACTGTTACCTTAATAAAACACGGTTACGCGGCCCAGGAGCCCTGGCTCCACAGAAATGATTTGTTTCTTTTATTAGCAGGGTGATGTACCTTAGTATGCCCTTGGCTGATCGATTTGTTCGAACATCTTCTGGGTTGCATGAAATCTTTTTTTTTTTTTTAAATCAATCTGTTCATGGGCTGTGCCATTCCTGAGAGAACACAAAGTACACGCTGCAACTCAGCAGTCGCGTGAAGAACTTACAAAGATACAACTGGAAACCAAGACAAGGCATTCGAGGCTCGCCCCACAGATTTCACGCAGTCAAAATTGCCATCAGCAATGGCTGGATCCAGCAAACATCTGGATGCAACAAAGCCTCCAGGGATGCTTTGAAGTATTGCTGAGTTTATGTTTAAAAAAAAAAACCCTGTAACAACACAGAAGAGGCTTACTTTGTTAGAATTCAGTCAGAGCAGGAGCACACACCAAAGGAGCCCCAACATCGACGCTCTCAGTTACGGAACGAGGCTCGAACGGCCGCCGAGCGCCGCGAAGCCTTGCCATCAGGCTTTTTATTAGGGCTCAGCGAAGTCAACAGGACTCCTCTTGCCCCAGCCATTACTGCTGGCTACGAGGGATGCAAAACACAGCCTGCCTTAAGCCAGGCTCTATTGCCATTAAGACTCACAATCTCTAATCAAATAACTGAATTCAAAGATGTATTTAGACCCAGTGCCTCCACATTCATCTTTATGCCGTTTGGAAGGAGACCAAGCAGCCACCCCACTTTATTCCTGACCTCCCTTCTTCTTGGGCAAACCTTGAAGATTACAGCAACTTCTGTGGCTGCACTACAAAGACCAGAGGACAGTAACATATCCTGATAAAACCTTCCTTGTCTCTGTATCTTATCACAAAGGTTTTCTTTTCATTTAAAAATCATTGTGAGAGAAAAGAAAGCGAAAGGACTTCTTAATGATCAACTTAAAATGTAACACTGTGAATATCTAAGAGGTGTAATTGCTGTAGCGCAATTTGATATATTAGAATGTTTGGAAAGTTCAGGTTTGATGGAGATGCTCTTGACAGGTCACATCGCTCAGCTTTTTTCAGTCCTTCCTCTATCGCTCACTAGAAATTTTAGAGAACAAAAAAGAAAGAGATGTCAATAAAACTGTAATTAGATTAATGGCATCTCAAAACATTGGGATTGAAGTCTAATTGGACAAACTGGTGTCCATTTGCAATTTGATAACATAAACCCAGCCTTGGGTTCACACCGGAGCTAGGGGCACTGCAGCACACCAATTACTGCAAAAGCATACTATGGGTTTGGACCAATTAATTTCACAGTGCTGGAAACGAAAGCTTTTAAAATTCTGCAACCCATATCAATTCTTGTCCATTAAAATTTTTAAATTAACTGGGCCTGCCATCAGCTTGCTTGCTTAGTACATTCTAAGCGCTTCCAGCTGTCCCTCAATACGGGGTCATTGCAAGAAATTCAAAATAAGACTGAATTCACTTTTTATGTGGCAGTCGAAATACAGTCTGTATGTTCAAGACATTAGTGCTCAGAATACAATATATGAGCAAACACAGACCAGCTTGCAAAACTGGACTAGGAGTAACAGCACTTTTTGCAGTGGTGAAGGTTAAAGTGGGAACAATCATACATTAATCTGTTATCAAGCGGGGGGTTATTTAGGGCTGTGTTTGTCCGTTCCAAGGTGTCGTGGTTTAACCCCAGCCGGCAGCTCAGCCCCACGCAGCCGCTCACTCACTGCCCCCGGGTGGGATGGGGGAGAGAATTGGAAGAATAAAAGTGAGAAAACTCGTGGGTTTCTTAAACTAAAGACAGTTTAACAGGTAAAGCAAAAGCCGTGGACACAAGCCAAGCAAACCAAGGAATTCCTTCCCTCCTTCCCCCCGGCAGGCGGGTGCTCAGCCATCCCCAGGACAGCAGGGCTCCATCACACGTAACGGTGACTTGGGCAGACAAACGCCATCGCTCCCAATGTCCCCCCTTCCTCCTCCTTCCCCCAGCTCTGTACGCTGAGCATGATGCCATACGGTGTGGGATGTCCCTGGGGTCAGTCGGGGTCAGCTGTCCCGGCCGTGTCCCCCCCAGCTCCTTGTGCCCCCCAGCCCCTCACTGGTGGGGTGAGCAGCAGAAACAGCCTTGGAACGAAACCAGCCCTGGGTTATCAGCGCTGCTTCCAGCACAAGTCCAAAACCTAGCCCCATCCTAGCTACTGTGAAGAAAATTAATTCTAACCGAGCCAAACCCAGCACACGATGATATTCCAGAAGTTCTCTATTTTATTAGCAAAGGACTGTAAAAATGCAAAGAAAGACAGAAATAACACCAAAGAATGCCATTGAGAAAAACCCTTTTTTAAATCCTAATATCCTGAATATTCCAATAGCAGAGCCATGCCCCAAGTTACGCTATTGTATAGAAAATGCAATGACTCTAAAGCACTCTGTACAGGAGAAAGTAAAAGATATAGAGATGACTGATGGCAATCAGGCTGGCAAAATGTGAAGGATGCTTTGCAAATCTTAGTGACCACCAGGGATATTTACTGAAGAGTGTAGAATTGGACCTGGAGCCTTCAACAGAAGAAAACTATAGCTTTTGTGTAATATTTTTATATAACAATACGTAAACTGACCTCATCTACTGCTAAGCATAGTAACAGGCCATATCCTGAACATCATAGTCTCGAAAGACTGGCAGTGCATGGGAGAAGCGAGGCATCATCCCCTTTTCACAGAATGAAAATGGTAGCGGAAAGAAAATCTTTTGTCTAAAGGTCATCGAGTAAACTGGCTGAGTCAAGAGCAGAAATTGCATCTTTTATGTCTCAGTCCTGAGTTATTTTCACAAAACCAACTTCTCCTGTAATGGTTTGATAAAGGAAAACACTGAAGTGAATTACTGAATTCCTACTGTATCTAGGCTAGGGATACAGTCTTAGCTATTTTTGAAGAAACATTATTATTGCTTGTGTATTTACACATTTTTAGTCAATTAAAACATTTCAGATTCCGTGTGAAATAGAACCACTTGCAAATGAAAAGATCTGAGCTCCTTTCTATCAGCAGATGTTATTTTCTATGCTAGGATGCTGCCACAGCACGTTTGAATCCTTTGCCGTTGTTCCGCGCTCTCTATTGTATTTTCTGTTGTTGTAGTAAACGCTCTTGTGCTTTCCTCTAAGTGGCTCTTAAAACCAACGCAGAACTATTCTGAGAGTCAGGCACTACCCGATCCTTCCCTTCCCTTCGTGCAGGGACGTCGCACATTGTAGTTTGTGGAATTTCCAACAGGGCCTATCCTAATCAACAGGAGCAAGACTAAAAGCTCCTAAGGATGAAGAAGATAAATCATTGGAAAAGCAAGAACAGAGGGCAAAGATCAAGGCACCCGTAACATTTGCTTCACAAAACTGAAGAGAGTAGTTGAGGCTAGTTCTTCTTGAGCAGGATGAGAAATAGCAGCAGAAATAAATACTCCCCAACTACAGAAAAACAAAGTTAACATTTCACTAATCTGAACTGAAGTAACATTGACAAACATCACATTTAAAAGCCTCCCTCACATGTCTAACTCATCAAAGGCCACATGGGCTAATGTAACAGGCACGAATTGATACTGAAGTTGGCAGATTGCCTGATGAAGGAATAAAGCAAAAAGCCCTCTAGGAAAGAGAAAGGGTCTAATTCAATGTACTTTCAAAGGGCTTTGGCAGAATGATCCTGAATATGAATGCCGGGTCATTTTGACTGATGGAGAAAAAAAAATGTGTCAGCCTCTAAAATGAACCAGAGTAGAAAGATCAATCTCAAGAAAGCCACACATATGAGTTGATACGCTCACGGGCAGAAATAAGGCTTGGAATGAAGAGGTGGTGCTTGAGAAGCATTTGAATAGCTGAAAACCTGACCAGACTTCCAAGCGATAGCAAAGGCTTACAGGAATCAACCTACAGCTCGAGCAGTCAGCTGAAAGTCAATTAGCAAGCGGAAACTGAAATACTGATACTGCCATAGCCAGGTTTATTACACGCTCATTTTTAGAAGGACTAAACTCACCCCACAGAACGCAAAAGGCACAGGGAACCCTGAGTAATGAATCCCTGTGGAACAAAATACAGTTACTCACAGAAGCAGAAACTACGATACGTTACAAGAAGACTGAAGAACAGTCATTTTCTGATCAGCGATAGCTGCAACACCAGCATCCTCCCATCCATGCGCTCCACATGTTTGTGCACTGGGTTTCTGACCCTCTCAAACCACCCCTGTCACACAGGCGTAACCTTAGAATATGTATAGTGAGATAAACACAGGAATCAATGGCAAGAATGACTTTGTCATCATCAAAATCTGGGATAATCATACTCTCGAGACATCTTTGCACAGTATATTTTCATATTTCCATTAAACATGACACAAATGTCAGGGGAGGTTATGAAACTGAATAAAAAAATATCTGGAAAATAAATGGAATACAGCCACACAGGTGATTTCCCGACTGTTTTTTTCCTTCTTTAAGGAAGTACAAAATTGCTCCTCAACATCAAGAAATTTAAGAATAGCATTAGCATTTGGAAAATGTACAAAAGAGAAACGTTACTGAAAGGGCTCTTTAAGTAAAGACCCCCATTCCTCTTGCAGTTTAGTAGGCAAGGTTGGACCCATCGGTCACTGGCACAGCAGGAGACATCTCCTAAAGCAGCTGCCACTTTAACATAAATTACATTTAAGGTGGAAAGTACATAAGTAGAATGTCCAGAAATTAATTCATGTTTTCATTTAATACAGATCACATATTCTCATCCTAGAAACTATTAATTTTGTCCTGTATCAGAGCAAGAAATCATTTAAAGTGAGAAAGATGTGCAATACCCACAGCAGAAAAAATGAACCATCTTATTTTGTGCAAGAAAAGAATAAGATCTTTTATGTAGCAAGTTCTACAAAAGCTTGACTGGCATTTCTTCCTAACTACAGAACACTTAGAGATAAAAAGTCAAGCTGACATACATTAATATTTACAGGGCGCTCTCTGAACAGAGCGACATTAGCCAGCGTTTGCACGCTGATCTTGCAAAAATTTGAGCCACACCACATTGGGGTTCCTCCTGCTCAGAAAATGAGTTAATCATATTTGACATTTGCTAGAGCCACAGAATCCAGAGAAGAGAATCATACCAGATATATTTTTTAAAGTAGAAAAAAATAATCACAACATCACAAATAAATTTCAAGGCTGAATTTGAACAGAAAAACACTGGAGTGGTACGTACAGAGAATAGCACCCAAGAAAAGATAAGCTAGCAATAAAAGAGCAAGCCCACATTAGGTGATAAAGCAAAAGCACTCATTTTTGTGGGCACAAGGAAGTGATTGGGTTTGTAACGGCCATAGATTAAATTACATTTCATTTCCAAAGTGTTTCAATTCTTCCTTCTGTCAATGGCTATTTCAGTGCTGAATAAAAGTCATTACATTACTTAGGGGGCTGCACCTTCATCATCTCTAGCAAGTAAAAAGCAGATTTTATTCCATGAGCAACTCATATTTCTAATGACAAGCATGTCATAATCCTCTGCTGTTTTTGTCAAAAGAATAAAATGCTTATTTTCTGCCTTGAAATACGTAAGAACCTAGGCATGTAAATGCAAGAGATCATACTGGGACATGGAATAAACAACAGCAACAAAAATATAAAGACGTCTCTTGTTATCGCTGGATTAATTAGCATTAACAAACTAGGGCACAAATATTTTTGACAGGACAGGAAAGCAGGTCATTAGCATTGATGAGATGATATAAATGATCTTCCTAAGACATCAGACCCGCTCCAAATGATACTCACTGCTTGCAATTATACCACCAGTCAGAGAGTTTACATCTAACATTCAGTGGGGAATATGCAGGATTTGCATGCAGGACTGAGACTCCTTTTTGCTCCTCAAATCTAATGCAATTTTAAGAAGAATAAATTGCTAATAATTAAACAAACACAGAAACTGAAACCTTTTACAACTATAAAGATTCAAAATTAGGCACAAAAAAAATAGAGGTTTACAAAGCCTTTTAAAAATGGATTTTCTGTTGGAGGCACAACATAAACTATGATTTGCATCAGTGATTATCTTAATTAAACTCCTGTTTACATAAGTAACATTGATTTACTTTAAATGTTGTTCGGTGTCATTAGACCATTCATTTAATTGTGCAAATTTCCTTTAGCTTAAATCTTCTCCCACCTTCAGCAGGCTGTGAACAGCACCTCTGCTGCAAGAAGTACCTCCAGAGCAGATTTAGTACTGGACAAGCTTTATAGAAGTTTCTTTGTAGAAACATTAGGGAGCACAGTTCAGCCCCTTGCCCTGCACCGGTACGCGCCAAGGATTTCACTCTTCAGTTGGTGTAGCCGAGCTTTCTGACCATGTTGCCTATTAGAGACTTGGATAAAAATACATTCTGCGATCCCGTGAGGGGACATGTGCCACCCCTGCCATACACGCTGCTTTGGATATGTTAAGTAAAAAGAAACTACATTCCCTCCCCCTCTTTTTCTTTTTTTACATTAGATTCCTCACTCAAGGAGGAAAGCTCCCTCCTGATGATACAGTGACCAGCTGGCTAATCAGGCACTTCACTAGATCATAAATTCGAGTCAAAAGAGCTACCATTGCTGAAAAAAAAATGTAAGCTGGAAAAACCACCACGATAATTCCAAAATTAGCAGTGACAGATGTTCAGAACAGAAATCCAGATTACTGGCCATCAGTACCCCCTGAACTCACCCTGTAGTAATGCTAGAAGAAAGTAAGCTTTGTCTGATAATATTTAACAGATTTACAGAGGAGTTTAAAATTCCATCTTTCCAAGAAAACAGCTCAGCCACAGATGATTGTGTTTGTTCCAGCCCATCATCAGCCCGGACGATGACAGTGATCGACTCAAGCCTTAAAATCCATGAGAACAGTACTGCCACACAAACAAACGCAAAGAGTCAGTGTCTTCCATGTGATTTTATTAAATGCTTTAATTTCTTAATTATGAGTGAAACCTGAGTTCCAAATTAAGGATGCCTAAGGAAAATAGGACTAGGAACCAAAGTGAGGGCAAAAGCAGCTCTGCATTCTGGCTCCTGAGAAATTCCATTGGGGGAGTGGAATCAGAAACCCTCTTTTTCTAACCATGCATTTTTAGCTGGATTTTTTTTTTTTTTTTTCAAAGAGCAAAAAAGTAAAACAAAGCACACAACATGTGGGTGATTAGCTGATGCCTCTCATTTCAGAAAGGGCTACCCAGGCTCTACTTGGTCAGGCAGAGCCAGACACCACTCACCCTCTGGGTTACAGAAAGGCTTGAAAACAGCCCAACGAAGGAACCCACGGAGCCGCTTCCAGAGTCACCTCTGGAGAGGCTCTGAGCCGTGGACACGCACCTTCACCCTGCAGAGCAGTACATGACCCCCAGTCTCTCTATTAATAATTAGTTACTTGGAAACTCTGCTCTCATCGGACTTTGGCTACAATTGTGCTCGCGTAGAGGATTTGGAAGCAGCAAGGAAATGAATGCAGCAAAGCAGGACCTGAACCTTCATCGGGACACCTACTGCCTTCAGGATCTTGACACGCAGAATAGGTTTCCTGCGTACGGGGTATACAGGATTTGGCCAGCAAGGCTTGCATAAGGTCAGGAAGAAGCTGTCCCTCCCAAAAGCCTCACACATGCCTGTGGCACTTCTTACTCTATTTTAATTCTTTATGTTCTTTGCATCACAGAATAACACAAAGCCTTCCCTCGTCTCTACAACAGAAGATACTTCCCCTATTAAAAAAAAATATATATACATTTGCATGAATTTAAAGTTTCTGTTTAAACACATTGCATGCACAAAATACTAAACACACATCTCAGTACTTCAATGGCCAGGACAAATTCTTAAAACCAAGAAAAGGTCAGTCGCGCTGTGGAACAACAGCCACTGAGTATATTTAGGTACGCTCATTTGAACTTGTATCGTTGCAGATTTTCAATGACTAATTATTGGCAGTGCCAAGGTAATTACTAGTGATTGGTGCATGTAAAGACTGGAATTGTGTTGGAAAAATTAAGAGATATGTATGGCATGATAAACTGATCTTATTCAACTTAACTTTTATTTCAGTATTATATATCACATGGAAGAAAGGAGGAAAAAAATAATCACAACTCCATAAAGAAGAGGAAAAATGAAGCTAAAAAAAATATCTGAGCTATTAATCTTTCCTAATAATGAAGTACTTCTGGATGACTTCTAAAACTCACTTTCATTTCGATGCTTCATTTATTTTAATCTGGGAGATAATTAGAGAGAAATCAAACCCATCTCCACAGCAGAATATTTACCTGAGATGCAGCTCAGACTTCTCAGTATTTCCCCTGTGTATTCAAACTCAGTGTTACTTGTATCGTTAAAACTTTACTTAATGCCCATTACTTAATTAGTATCGAAACTAGAGCCTACAATGTTTGCTGCAGGTTAGCTGTCAGAACAGGAATTGTATCAGATTTTTTTTCTATTACTAGGCCAAATTTTGTTTTCCCTGCTGCCAGGTGCAGTTAGACTACCAAACGTATTACAGTGGATAGGTAACTACTGTCCAGCTCTCCTCCTCCAGTCGATTATTTAGTTATGATCCTCGGCCTGCAAACAGAGGAACGGTGCCGTTCCTCCGCAGTTACTGGTAGCAGTGTTTGCAGAGGGAACGCGGGAGCACACGTTGAAATGCACTGAAACGAGGGAGAGGCAGGACATGAAATGAAAGCATTGCAAAACCTTTGCTAGCAAAGCCCAGGCAAAAGCAAGTGGTGCTCAGTTCCTCTCTCAAATGCTTTTACTTTGGTGTAAATCTCTACAGGTGATCAGAATGAGGTCCTTTCCTTGATCTTGTCTCTCTCAAGGAATTCCACGCACCATCCCCAGTTCAATAAAAAGAACTTGGAAGTAGAAGGGGTGAATCTCAGCTGAACAGGCGGGCAGTTGTCACGCCTGAGTTCCCATATATATCCCCACAAAAAGCAGCATATCGCCCTTTGCAGCAAGAAATAGGATTGACTTATGGTGAAGAAGACACATAGATATTCATCAACAAGATGCTCTGTTAACCAGATTATCCTGAAAAAAAAGCTACATCACTGATGAATTCTTGCTGTGAAGAGCCAATGGTTTATCTCATCACTGACTAATCCTGTTATAAATTATTTAGTACTCAAAATGTATCAGAGAGGAATCCTCAGCTGAATATGTGTTCCACACACACCGGCGTTCTCCAGGAATTTATTTGCAATTATCATTTGCCTTTTTTCCATATCTAATGTGTAGTTAATGAATGCCTGACATAACTTCAGCATAAAAAAAAAAAAAAAAAAAAAAAAAAAAGAGACATGACTACATAATTACAGGTTAAAAAATGATCTTTTTTCACCTCCATACACTGAAGTAATCTTAAGGCTGAAGGTTAAGTACAGGCAACACACAGTATAGATTGCTTTGCAAGACATTCCGTGTACTGACCACGGCAACCTCTATCTGTGGCACTGCCTCTGAAAGAAGAGTTTGTTCTTATAATAATATTACAATAATACAGAACTTGTAAGTATTATCAGTCATGTCTTGTTCATGGGACTCTGTCTACAAAAGGACAGCAAGTTTGCCCTTGAAATCATTATGGAACATGAATAACGTATTTAAGCTTGCCACAAAGTGCCAAGAGAAGAACAAAATCAATATTCTAGTACGGAGGCAGGTCTATAAGCAAGAATTTCTAGGGACAAAAAAATAAATCTCCCTTTCATGTGTCCAAGGAACTGTTTAAAACAAGGTGCTTCATCAAAAAGAAAATAGTATTTCTCTCAGCCTGATCCCACTACAAGCATTTCTGTGCAAGCTGCTTCAGGCAGTTCCTCTCATTTCTAGATCATAGATTTAACTATGTTTATTATCACAGATCAAGGAAGCAATTTCTAAATACAATATTCATACTTTTCAGCTCCAATGGGGCAATTCATTCAGAGTAATTTGTGACTTTCATGCAAATTAATACACAAATTTACATCTCATGACTGTTTTGAATAAAAAAAGAGGCCTCGAGTAAAAGTACAAATAAATAAACCTGAGTTACTAAATTGTTTGCACCAGTTGTGAATAGAAGGTAAGCTATTCCAGGGGAACTGATAAAGCCTGATTTACTGTCAGTTTGAGGACCTTTTCAGCTCCTTGAGCCAGAGCACTTGCATGGCTCCTTACACACTTTGGCCATTCCTGTGAGAAAGGAGCACGTGAAGTGGTCGGTGCCGAGCTGCGAGGGTGGACTTGCTGCTACTGAACAGAAAGTACAATGAATCGTTTTTTTCCCCTGACCTTCCCCTGGTAGATCCTCAAATCCAAGTGCTCTTTTTGTACCATGCCATCAATGAATGTCCTACAAGCTTTTTTCAAAGGGTTAACTCTGTGGATGTTAAAAGTAATCACAGAGACAGTTGGGAACTCATTGTCCTGGATGAATGAACATAACTGGGAAAAAATATTTCACTTCCATAATTATTGCAAGGCACGAATGCAAAACACAAAGAAAGTCAACAGACTTACTGGATATCTTTTCTCTTTTTTTTCTGAGGGTCCACTAGACGAAGAGTATCTCTGATAACAGCTACTTTCACTTCTTCATCAACGGGGCTTGGAACATTTTCAAATACTCCAGGAGAAAGCTTTAAATTGCAAACGGATACAATTATTCCGAACTAGGGATTATTTATTCCACATTTGCTCAAACTTCATGCATGTCTTATGTTTTAAGTACACAATGACAAATTACGGAATACTTCTTTAAGAATACACAAATACTTTAACATTTTCAATATGATATTACAGCCATTTTTGGCAAATTTCTCTAGTAAATTGAAATATTAAAAAAAAATTGTTGCCAATGTTACCATTTATATTATGTATACAAACATGAAAAAATTATTAGCAATCCCCTAAACACAATTAAGTCAACTGCAGGGGATGATGAATAAATGTATTTATGACAAAAATGATGGAGAGCTTTTACAATTCCAATAAGTCATATTTCCTGTGTATAAGATTAGCAATGATTTCAAAGCAGAAAATTACAGAGAACCTTGGAGATTTCACGTTAGCAGACAGCTTTCATCTTTCAAACAAGAAAAAAGACCAGAAAAGCAAACCTAAACAATTTCATTCCAATATCGCTATCATGTTGAGAGGCCTTACCTCTTGCTCATGTTCTATTCTCATGCTGGGGTTTGCATTTACTTCTAGTAACATGGGCTTCAAGTTTTTCATCAGGAGAATGTCAAACCCTAAAATCTGCGCATAACAAGGAATATGTTACTTCCATTCTACTCACGGCATTCTCCTAGAGAACGCAATGTCATCCAAACGTCAACATTCAGGAGAAAAAAACATTTGAAGGACAAAAGAGAAGTAACTGAGAAATACACTATAGTGCTGAATAATTACCAAACCCATTTGTCTTCAATACTAATGGCTACTTTCACCCTACCCCCATCTCTGAATACTGCATCCGTCAACATGGACACCTGGGACAAGAGGGTCTCAAAACTGCCATCCTAAGAACCGCATTAGGAAGCTGCAAAGCTTCATAGTTAGAACATTTAGAAGATGGAAACTGGAGTGAATACTGCTACTAACGACTGATACCCATCTGCAATTCTCCATAGGTGTTTATGGCTAGTAGTAACATAGGTCAGGACACTGAGATTTGTAAGGTAAAACTTGGATGAGGAGAACCTAAGCTCTGAGCTCAGGCAACACTACTGAGTGGATGCACTTCATTCAACCGGTGATCAGCAGCATAACTAGAGAAAGCTTTTAGAAAAGGAATTAAACATCCAGAAAATTAATCCATGAATAGAAATAACTGCATTCCTGGCAGAAATTCCAACCTACCTGGAAGCAAGTTGGCCCAGGCTTTCCTGCTGGTATGTCAGACTGATAGTAAACCTTCAGTTCTGGCGTCAGTGCAATAATTGTTTTAATCACCAGTGAAATTATATCTGACCACAGCTTTTTGACATCAGCTCCTCTGGAAGACAGTCTGCACAGAACGCTTGAAAAAGTCCTCTTGCTGCCAGTATTTACACTGTCAGAATGGATGAAGTTCCCGCTATGGATATTTAGTGAATAGTTGGTTAAGTGCATAAAAACCTGGTGCAAATTTTTTAGAGTGGGTTCTTGATAGGGCTCTGTACAAAACCTAGAAAGTCCGTCTTTGGCTATATAAATTTCTAAGGGTTCTAAAGATTTCAGTAAGACGTAAAGACGAATGTCAAATTTCAGTTTGTCAACAAGCAGTGGTTTGCAAATATATTCCTGGACCACAGCTGGCCGGCTCTGGATGCTTCCCGTCAGTCTGATGTCACTTGGGTCTTTAATGAGGTAGATTCCATCCCCCTGGCACCCTCCATCAGGTTTCACAATAAAAGTGGGCTTCCAGGATGGATCGCTGTCTTTCATCATCCGAACCTAGAAGGAAAAGAATTACACTGAAAGACACTAATTGGGGGGAAGAAGGGCTGATACTATGAAAGCCAACAAATTGCATTCATAAACAAAAATAAATAAAAATAACATGATCACATCACTATAGTAGTAAACACCGTGCAATAAAGGTAGAAGATAAACAGTGCTGACAGGCACAAAGACAAACAAAAAAGCATGAGTGGGGAATTACTAGTACAGATAAAAGGTCATTTTATTTTACAAGCCGTTGTATAAATGATTTCAGGAACTTCTTTTTAGTGTTACGTACCAATTTACAGAATGAAATGCTGTATATCTCATGGGATCCTTTTTATTAGTCACTAATGTATATGAAACTACAAAGTTAAGCTTTCAAGCTGCATTTTGAACGACTGACAAAGAGAATCATTAACCTAAGGAAAGGCCCCTTATTTATTGAGGTACAAATGCAGACGAACAGTACCAGAAGGAGAGATTAAGTAAAAATTTGGCACCGATAATACCTTTTTCCATCACTGAATTATTTTTCACAATCGGATACCCAGTGTTAGTAAAACTAGGGAATACTGAGCCAGGTACAGATATTAAGCAAATACCACAAATTTACTAAACCTAGCATAGAGTTTATGCCTCAGTTGCTACCTACTGCCATACCCCAAAACGAAGGGGTTTCTAAATTATGCCAGAATTCCCCTCAGGCCTGACACGCAATTACTACCTTTCTATCCAATGCAAGATAAAGAAAATTCTATGACGATTTCAACAACTCTTCGCAGCGGCTTTGATTTGTATTAGGAAGATCTGTTCATAGCACATGACAAATCAGATGCTTTCTTTAAATGTACCTAGTGAGAAATTGGGACAAGGAGGGAAGTTGGTGGGGAATTTGATGGTGTCTAGTACCAAATCAAAACCTTCGGCTGAATCTACAAAGCACTCCACGCCTGGCCTGTCGTTTCCCCAAGCTGGTGCCCATGCTCAATCCGCTCAGACGTTCACCGCTGCTGCGCTGGTTCAGGGTGAAACACAGTGCGCCCTAGTGTACGAGCCTGCAAACAGCCAACACCCACAGCCAGGCAGCACAATCCATTTTAATCTGTAAAAATGCTTTGAGAAGTCACCACGCAAGATACAGTTCACTTCTTTCACAGCGAAATGCTTCCAGTTCGCAGGTTTCTAAAAATGTGATGTCAAATACTCTTTACTGCTAACCAGTTAAATTAATCGAATCATTCTGGAAGACTTTTTTTTTTCCAAAAGAGACACATTGACAATTGAACTCACTAGGTATGGGGTGATGGGAGATGTCCCCACCAGAAAGGAAATAGCAGGTAAGAAATTTTGACACCTGCTAGCACTCTGCGAGCATGTGTATAAATATCAGCAAGACATAGAAATGGCAAGAAAAAGGAGAAAGGAAGAGAAAAAAAAAAAAGCAAAGGTTAGCAAACCAATACCTTGCCGTATCAATTTCTTTCCATTGCTTGCAGTGCCTTGCCATGAAAGATCTCTGTTAAAGTCAACTTTAATACTCGGTAAGAATGCCGCTGGAGGACTATATGACCTATTTCTGTATTGTTTACAGCAGCGTGCACCTCGATACTCACGTACCCAGTTCTCTTGCTGCTTTGCAGATACCCCTGAGTACAGTCTAAGCCATGATACCCATACCTCAAAGTTTTTTCCACACTGTGCCCTAGATTCTTGGGGCATGCAACAGAAAGCGTTTATCACAAACAGAAATTATGATAGCAGCAACGGGGAAGTATCTGTGGTTTGTCAGAACCTAACTGCCCCACAGAATCCTGGATGTGGCCTTAGTACGATGAAACACAAAAGGAAATTATAGAGAATTACAGGATTATAGAGAGGTGTCTGCATCCTCACACAGAAAGGGAGAAGAATAAAAAGGAAAAAAAAAAAAGTTATAAACCTCAGATCTAGATCCAAAAGTCTCAAATTCAAAAGGCAGTTGAATCTGAACTTTTTGCTCAGTCCCACTGTCATTTCTACACACTGACATCAGCCGCTTCATTTCTGGGGCATAAACAGGCCTTGGCACTATAACAGGTAACAGCCTTTTACAGAGACAACAGCTTCTTGGTAGCCATAATAAATATCTTTGGAGTTTGGGGTTTTAAGAAACTAATGGAAGTTACATAAAGTAGCAAAAAAAAAAAAAAAAAAAAAAAATCAGTTATTTCCTCTGTGAGAAAATTAGATATTCCCACCTGGAACAGGTTGTTAATAGTTGGCAGTCCAAAACCTGATTATTGTAATAAGGTTGTTTTGGCTTTTGAACATGTTAAACATTGAGCATGTTTGGAGGATAATGTCATTCCCGACTGGATACAGTGAGTCAGAATTAAACATTGCACCAATAACCAACCGCTGGATTCAAATCTGTGCTTTTGTAAACAGCGTATATTCACGCAAAACTCTCTCTCAAAAAAAAAATCAATATAATTAGGGACCTTTTTACATCAGAAAAAAGAGCAATTATACCATCTAAATTGCCTATAAAGCTCACATTCCCAAGAAGCAAACCTAAACTTTGCAAGCTTCAATGCATTTTATTTGAGGGCACAAAGAAATCCACAAGACGGTAACTCGGTCACTGTAAGGGCCAAACACACCTGCTGAATATCCGATGTTTCATGTTACATGCCTATCTCCCAATGCCTAAATAAAATTTAGTTTATTTATTACTTATATAGCAAAAGTAAGAACAGCAGGGATTTGGATGCCTCAATTAGTAGAATTGAAATTGAGAAAGAAAGGAAGTCAGGAAGGACTTAGAGTTATCTTAGATTAATTTTTAAACCTATTCATGAAATATAGCATGTTTTACAACATATAGCAAAGGAAAGAATATGAGCTCATTTAAGCCAGTGAATTTACATGTCTTAGCCTTCAGAAGGAAAGGAGGAAAAAAAGCAGCTACCTGAGGTATGGGCTGACTGAAGACCCATCTGCCATCTCTCCAAATCCCACCAGCACCAGTGGTGCTCAGTGCTATCAGAAGGTGTTTGGCAAGTGGAGTGCCAGTGTCACGATCCAACTGGCACGTACCAAGAACAGAAAGAAAACCCAGGGGAAGTGGTATTCATTGGCAACTGGTTTGGAGGTCAAGGACTGAGCAAGCTGTGGGAAACGAACTGCTGCGGTAGCCTCTTGGGCAGCCCTTTAAGTTGATGGTAAACCAACAGGACCCTGGTGAGGAACCCTCTGTAGCTCCCCCAGCTCTATCGCTGTTCTCTGCGTGCAGATGAAGTCCCTATGGGTGTAAATACAGTAGCAGTACATTCGCAGATATTTAGGAGGAAGGAAACCGTTAGAGCACAAATTGTAATTTATCAAAACGCAACTATAAAATCCAGGTTTCAACTAAGAGATGCTGAAGGACTGTAGCTCATGAAACTCCTAACAGCGCTGGCACAGGGAGCCCTAACAAAGAAAGCAGCTAAAGAAAACGCAGGATGCAGGCTAACGCATCTATCAGCTACTCATGGGATTCAGAAGAATAAAGCACTTAACATCGCTTCTTTTCAAAACAGAGGGAAGTCACCGTCCAGACCACTTTTTCCTTGTATTCACACATTTTACGACACCAGACCTGCAGCTGCTATTCTCTCCATCCAGCCAGACACGTGCTGAATGAAATCCAGTTTTACACAGGCCCGCGGCTCACCAGCAACAACTGGAGATTGACTTTAAGAAGCCTGAGGATACGAGCTAACGAAGGGAAAACGATCGATTGCCCTGGTGCTGCAGAATGAGAGAGAAAAAAATCAGCACGCAGGAAAAGGCTGAGCACTGGTCAGATCATCGTGATTTTCATAGAATTCTATGATTCTAAAAGGCTGAGCACTGGTCAGATCATTGTGATTTTTAGCCAGCACCCTCTGCTGCGACTGCGTTCGGCTGCTGACCCACAAGAGAGGCCAGCTCTGCCAGCAGCCACATTCCCAAGCCTGAGGGACTTCTGGCTCCATCCTATCCAGTTATTTATTTCATTGAGAATCACACTGCTAAAAGCCTTCCTACTAACTACAGCACAAATTCAAGATGAATTACTTAGACTAGGATTTTTCTCGTGGACAAGTGTCACTAACTCAGTTCAGTGATCCTTCTTCAAACTAGGTCACTTTGAGGGATAAAACACCACAATGGAGATCAGGTTTATATAAACGGCGTGTGGGTAAATAGGTCCAAGTAGATCAGCAGGCCTAGATGTGCAAAGGAGGAAAGCAGGAGTTATGCCCTAGTTTTTTTTACAACTAAAGAATCATCTTCCCCTGACTAGGGGAGTCTCTCTGGTTCACATGTTGTTAAAGTCAGCATCCCAGAAAGATATTCGGTGAATCTTAAACCTCCATGACTGAACACACCCTGCTATGACTCCAGTTGTAGGTACCAAGTGCCAATCACAGTCTGCTAGGGCAGAAAGTAATAAAGAACCTGTGTGAAACCAGCCGGGGCAATCTGCCTCCCATTCCCACGTCTGTTGTTCACGCCTCAGGCTCCTTCTGCTCTGCTACAGCAGCACCTTTTCAGAAAAGATCATGCTTTCTGGGGACTATTGCTAGAGAGGCAACAGCAACCGGCTTTTGAAGTCCTGCGTTTTAACAACCATTGGCCTCACAGACCTCATACTTAACTCCTTCCATTTAGCTGGAAAGGAAATCATTTTCTCCATCATTTCCTAGTCCATTTTTTGACAGACTAGTCTATCAGATCTTACACATGGCAGATGAAGATAGGACAGTGAGGAAAGGGGGAACAGCAATCCAGAGTCAGTCTGTTTTTCAGCAGCTTGACTGTCTTGAGGAAAGCAGTGGGTTTCTTGATCTTCAAGGAAATTTCTGACAGTCGTCTTCAAATTCTCCACAATCCCCTCAACTATATTCTTTCAAATTCTCATTATGAGGAGGCTTGTCCAGACTTAGAAAAGTCAGTCATGTAGGAAAATTAGTTCATATGAAATGAGATATTTCTGTGTACTTCGCTTGACAGAAGGAAATTATCTTCAAAAACACGTTAACCATTTACAGTCAACAGCAAGAAGAGAATATGATGGCTAATGGTATGAAAATCTGATCCAGTTGCAGGTTTGCCTTTCATGAGGAAACACAGGCTGAATTAATATAGTGTTCTGAAAAAAATGCATATAATGGGCTATAAGATTTGACAGCAGAAGGACTAGAATATTCATGTCTACGCCTAAGAGGTATCAAAAAGTTGAAAACCTGATTAAACCACCAAAAATATGCTGGGCTGGAAATTAGACTGTCCAAATTAGATTCTTATTAAAAATTAATCATGCTAGGCCTATTCATCATCGTCCCAGACAACACAAAGAAGGCAGTGTGAGAGCAATCAAGACCCTGGTTTGAGTCCCAAGCTAGTTACTTTTCAGAAATTGGAATTTCCTATTAGAAATAAGTTCTTATCACACAGATTCCAACAGATTCCTCTCTGTTAGTGAGGGGTGATTACTGTAGCACATGAGAGATTTCCTTGTCTGTAATTCATCTTCTGTTACAGTGACACTAAGGTACAAATGTTTTAGAAGGTAAAAAATAGGTGAATATTGAAAATAGGTAAATCTATATTTTCTTAGTAAATTAACTTGCAAGCCCTTATTAAAAATACCTATCACCATTTCAGTTTAAGATGAATGACACTAAGGGAACTACCATTTTGTTGGTATTTCCCAGTATGAAGCTCATCCCCAACAAACTTAGGAGTGCAGCTCTCCCATCAATTACTGGCTAATTAATGTTAAATTAGCTGCAGTGTTTTCTACCTGGACTTAGGGATGGGCAAAAGTGGGAAAAGCTGACAGCAGTTGTTTTAGGTTTTGATACAAATGTATGATCACAGTTCACGATCACGTCAACAGAAGTGAGGCACAGTAAGAACATTTGAGAGAGGAATTGTTCTGAAATGTTGCAGTGCTTCAGGAGGAGGCAGCGAGACTGAAATTCTCAAGGAGTTCCTTCTTTCAGCAGTCATTTCTATTGCAGGCAAAATCTCATCGGTCTTCATTTCTCAGTCCAGCCCTTTGCGACAAAATCCTATACCACAAAGAGCACCAAACATCATCTCATGTCTGACCTATACCTACACTGAGACAGAATTTGTGACTTTTGGTAATGAACTATGCCCTAAAGGACTGGAGTACTAGTCATAGTGAAGGTATAGCAACTAAGTTTCAGCATGACACATCCAGAGCTACGCACTTATATCTGCAGCCCGTGATAATACGGCTTTACTTCCACGTACCAGATGGCTACATCATCTTTTGCTCAGAGGTAAACATGACCTTTACATATTCAGGTGTATGCCAGTTCCTATAGGGGTACGTCTGACATGCAGGCACCACCAATGCTGTATTGTACTTGTTTGTGAATAAGCTGAAAATTCAGGCTCAGAGAGCTGACAATTTCAGCAGCATTAGGATCCCTCCGCCGTAAAGCAAACAGAACCACATATGAACAAATAAACAACAGATAAAACCAGAGAGCTCCTGCTGAGAGCTCATGAAACTGCAAGTGAAAAGTGTCCCGAACCATTTATGGTTCACAGTGGATTCGGAATTTTTTGGTTTGTATTTTTTCTTGTTTTGGAGGGGTTACATTACAAACTCGTGTTAAGTAGAACATAAACTCTGACAACATAAAATCTAATGTTTGGTAACAAGAACTATGCTTTTCTCAAACACAGATGGAAGAACATATGCAAAGGAAACTCCTAGGAGTGTGTTACTGGACATCTGTTATACTTGGAACAAAAAAACCGAATCGTTTTCACTCCAGTAACCATTCAACCAGAGAAAAGTATTTATTTGCAGTGCCACCTGCTGACAGCGTGCGGGTCTGTGCGTTTAACCCGGTGTACAGACCGCGCTGCTCCGCTAAGCAGAGCTTTGTAACCGAGGCAGGCACGACTCCCACGAGAGCCATCGCTAGGACCCCAGCGCACCAGTTTGAAAGTTTACTTCCAAGTTATTTGCACTTATCTACCTGTCATTGCCAAATTGATTGGATAATTTACGCTCCTTTTACAAATTGGTCTTACATCCAAAGCAATAAGGCTGAAGTACTGTTGGGATTTTATTCATTTTTACTGTTACTAGCAGTGCCACGGCACTCACCCAGCACACTTGAAGAGTATATATTAAAATATGTTCATGGATTTAATTGGATTGTGGATATGGTAATTATCCAAAAAGTAACACACAGTATAGAAGTCTGTTAAAGTCCATACCTTTTTCTCTCACTTTTCCAAGCAGAGGATACTGTAGAATACAAGAATGCACTGGGCGAGTCAGGCAGGGTTAAAACAAACACATACAATATTTTTTAAATATGTGTAATAACAGAGCCAAACACCAACACACAGCATCACTTTTTTTTCAAACAAGCTGAAAAAGAAT
Source organism: Butorides virescens (assembly GCA_017310255.1). Classification (NCBI taxonomy): domain Eukaryota; kingdom Metazoa; phylum Chordata; class Aves; order Pelecaniformes; family Ardeidae; genus Butorides; species Butorides virescens. The sequence continues at coordinate 52,435 of JADKXX010005305.1, read as the reverse complement.
GGCATCTTATTACGTTCTGAATATTTAAACAACACAACAGCCTGACAAGAGATTCAAACAAACAATTATGCAGGAAGATGGGAGTGTATTTAACAACACACAGCACAAAATGTCCTTTTGAAGGCCTTGGATAGAACAGGCTGGATGGACTTCAGCCACAATGAATCTGGTGAAGTACCACACTCCTCACACGGTACCGAAACCTTCTCAGCCCTCGGTAGAATACACAGGTAAAGGGCTTATGGTTCTATCATGTTTAATTTTCAGACATCTCTTTTGGCATTGCAGAGAAGCATAACTGGTTTTAAGTTTATTCTAGAACATAACAAATAAAAGCAGTTCATCCAGACTATGTCTGATCTCAGGCAAACTGAAAACGATGTCATCCACAGCACCCAAGCGTGATTTTAAATAATCTGGTAGGTATGAAAAAACTAAAGAATGACATGGCAACAATATCCAACAAGTTATACTATTCTGAGAGTAAAAGTAATCTACCTCAGCCACAAAGAGGGGAAATTCTTCTGGCAGAATCCATGATCGAGGATAGAAGTTATATTCAAGAGGAAATAGATCTTGCATGGTTCGCACTGCCCGACTCAGCGTAATTTTACGTACCATCTCCGTCATGCCTAAGAAAAGAATAGACAGTGCCTAAAAATGATGAAAAACCCAGGCTGAAGTCTCATCTCAAAAGTAAATTGTTATACCATTACTCATCCTACTGGTAAGCCACTCTAGTCATTGCTTTCAAAGCTGAAAACCTTTTAAAATCTGACAAAATATTTGTAGCATTCCCCTGTCATATTTCATACAGTATATATTACTGTATCATATTAGAAAAAATTAATTATCAAAAATACAGCTCAGAATAATAGATGGAAAGCTTTAGTGAAATAGTAACTGGTGTCTTTGCCATAATCCAAAAGTATTGCCCTAGCCTGCTATCGTTCCAGGAATAGCTACAAATGTCATTTAAATATAATCAACCAGTTTGTGTTTACTTTGCATTTATTTAAGTAACAACATCAGAAATAACAGGTTATTTTGTGAGCAGTCAAACTTAGCTGCTTTCCGGCAGCTTTGAATCTCATGCTTGGATCATGCCGTGTCCAGATCTGCGTGAGCTCCGGCAGAAGCTTTTCCCAAGGTCAGGGCATTCAGGGTTACTCTCGTGTTGTTCATATGCTTTCAGATATTACAGCTTTTAAGGTTCATGCTGCAGTTTCTTTCTCAGTGGGAACATCCGTGGGCTTCTTTCCTACACGGTCAGCACATTTCCACAAAACCTACAGGAACTCAGCAGTCTGTGACTGCAAACCTCTGTCGAGTGCCGTTGATTTTGGCCAGGAGGTTCCAACGGTACAAGGAGGACAGAAAGTGATGGGGAACACACACACATTTGCTGAAGACCTATTTCCATCGGGAACGTGACTAAAAAGCTATTTTTATGAAAAAGTTTCTAAGTCTTCCTAAGGACCAACCCTTTAAGATTCTTTGAATCTCTCACAAGAAAAGCACCAAGATCTCTTCTTCTGGAAGAAGAATTTAGGAAAACCCAGCATCAAGTTAGCACAATGTTCCTGGAAATCAGGTCTAGTTCTGAAGGACTCTGATTTTGACAGCTGGGCAGGCCACTTGCTTACGACGTGGAAGCCCAAATACAGAGGGGGTAACATTCATCTAACACAGGTTTAAACCACCAGAAAACTACACCATCCGATACTTGCCTGTGAACTTCCCACAGACAGGAGAAAGTCAGGGTAAATAAAGCATAAAGTTCGATATCTGGGGGTTCTTATTCTCACAGCATACTAACAGCAGCAATAAATCTGAAGTAAAGGGCTTAGATAAGTCAATACCTAAGCTCTTAGCTCTTATTTAGAGAGATCTCAACAGGGATTAAATGAGAAAAGAGGGAGCTTAAAGAAGTAGAAGAGTCATCATAAGATGAGGGCTGACATGAACTCTTCAATATTAAAAAATCCATTTGAGGAACTTCGCTTCAAGCTTCTCCCCGAGATAGGCCAGAGCACGCAACAAGAGAGATTTTTTCCAATTTGAATCAAAACCAAATCTGAAGATACAGCACTGTTATCAATGGTAGATAACAGACAATATTCGTATACTTCACTTAAATTATAGCCTAACTCTTCTTATTTTTCCTAAACTCATACATATAAAGTATTCTTTTAATCAAAAACATTTTCCCTCCAAAACAGATTTCAGTTCAGAAAGTGTTCAAGATGCCCATTCTGATGTTCTTACCCCCCAAGCAGCAATCACCTACCCAAACCGGTAATATGCTAAAAATACTATCAGCCGATTAGGCAGATAATTCCCATTAGAAAACAGTAAACCGCAGAAACAGTTAAAATAATCATGTTTTTAAAGCATTTGCTTAAACTAGAAACAGAAATAAGGTACCTGGAAACTTGTTGACTTGACCTGAGAATATATCGTTATCATGAAATGATACCCCATGCCAATAGATATCACACGGCAAGCGTCTGCCAAAAGGAAACTGGAAAAGAAACAGGAGACAAGTTTTGAAGTGAACTGGCAATACCCATTCATTCCTTACTTTTCTAAATGCTCATATTTAGCATAAACCATTCAAGAACAGCCTTCTGACTGCCAAAAGAAAACATGCTCTGTATTTTGGTTGCAAACCTAAGAATATTTTGCTCAGTTCAAGGCTGTAAAGTTCAAGATGTTAACAAACTGTGAAGGGTTTCTCGAACTAAAAACAAATGACTGAGAGGCGTGATCTGTCCCGAGAAACTCCGAGCTTGTTATCAACCACAATTAAGGCATGACTCATTTGCAATTTAAAATACTATTGCAGGGAATAAAATTTCATTAAGCAGCACTGAATTCCAGCACATGAAGGCGCAGCAATAGCAAGCGCTACAGCTGGGCACTAAACCAACTCTGACAGTGTTTTGGGTTGGGTTTTTTTCCTCCCCAGTTTAAGGGGTGATAAGCAACCATCAAGGGAAAAAAGCAGGCGAGGTGGCGGAGGAATTGTCATTACTGGTGGTTCCTAAATCAACTCCTGTTCTGAAAAAGCTCACCGTTTAATGCCAAGAGTCTCACGGCTTCTATTTGTGCTCCCCTTCCGCAGCTTGGCAACCCAAATCCCGTCCCCAGATTGCACCCGTACCCAGGTGGCCCTTCGCCCCCAACCATGCGGCATCTCCACGTGCTCCCAGTCCAGCATGAGCCCGAAACATTTCTGCTCCCTAGGGCTTTATTTGCTGGAATACATGCAGTTAGTAATACTGCTGTAAAGTAATAGTAGCTGTAACTGCAAAGCACTTTCTGAGCAAGCTGATTTACATTGGTGTCCAAGCTGCAATAAATATGAAATGGATATTCAAAGCAAGATATCGGAGTGAAATAACTATATAATGCATTTTTACATATTCTAAGTATTAATTTATACAGTATTAATTCCTTTCTGGTATTAATAGCCTGTTATTAAAATAGAAGCTTACAATTTAATTAATCGTTTGTTGAGCGTATGTATTTCAACTATTAAGGACTAAGGCAATTATTTCAACAATATTAAGTATTCCAACAACTTAAGAGCTGCTTTTCCCATTCAAGATTGCACTATAAATTGGAAAACTGTACAGGTTTTTTTCTTTTATCAGAAAGATCAACCTTTTTTTAAGCAGTCTGAAGAGCTCTGAAACAGCGCTGCCAGATACTGATAGGAACAGTTTATAACAGTAGTAAAGTGGTTTAAAAAACAAAGCAAGCTACCAGCAGGAAGAACAAAAGCCCCATGAATTAGCTGTATCAAAAATCCAAAGGAAAAAAATTACTAAGCTAAAAATCAAACATTTGTAATCCATATTATCATCATAATAAATAATTAGTTTTATGTAAAAAAGGTTCTCTTCCTTTCCACGCTTGTTCCTTAGACACGGTCCCATTTATCAGTCCAAAACACCATTTTATTTGTAACTCCATGTAGATGCCTTTTAAATACCATATGGAATACATTCACAGCAATCTCGTCTATGATTAGGCTACATCCTTTCAAGTAAATATACTGTATTTCTGACCACAGCATTTTTAGGACACATTTTTATTAAATATCTACCACCCTCATCGCCCAACGACTTCAGCATCATTTACCCACTGAAAGAACTGCAGTATTTTGCAGAAACTACTTGTTCTTTACTCCAAATGTAATTTTTTTTGCTTTAAAATTTCTTTAAGCACTGGATTTTTTTTTTTTTCAATGTGACAGGAAAAAAAAGAATCTCATAAAGCTTTTGAGTGAATTACTTTATTTGCTACTTTAATTAAAATTTCAGTTTCCTCAGTAAATAGCCCTGAAAAATGAATTCTAAATGCTAATTGAGCAATGCATCCTTTCTGTTTCCTTACTCTTAGGGACGAGATACCCAATTTAACAGAGCCAGTGGATTCTTCACTTATTTCATTATTATTCAGCCTGCAAAATCTGTTTTTGTACAAGTGAAAATTAATTCTGTTAGGCTCTGAAAGACAATCAGCGGCCTTAACCTCTCTCCACAGGTATATCCAGAATACAGATGCAGTATTAGGTCTCAGAGCGCCCTTCCCACGAAAACCTGAACCACTTATTTATTTATTTATTAAATGAAATCAAAATGAAGGGAACAAAATTTGCATTTATATAACACCTTTCATCTACAGAGGATATCAAAGCACTTTACAAACATTGCACAGAAATCATTTCACAACAGATGAAGAGTGAGCACCTCTGGACTGGAAAATGGAAGCATTGCACCCCTGCATGAGCAATTCAGACAGCAGCACAACTTCCCTACTCCCAACAAATCAAGATTATTTGGATTTATCCAACAATGGGATCAAACTCACCTCCTGAATGAGGGAAGGATTCTTTATCATCTGCACTATACTTTTACTTAAGAATGGAAAGGAACAAACAAGTTGAATTATTTGGCTCCATCTGGCAGTGCCAGGCAGATATAAATTAATCTTACTGTGGTAGAAGAGTTCCTTCTGCCGCCTCCCCAGCTCCTGGTGCAGGGGACTAGCTAAAAAGAAAGGTGGGTGCTTGAAGCAGTCCTCTGTTCTCATAACTTCTGCCTACGACTACCTGGTCTCAGCTGGAGTAGCCTCACATCTGCACTAACTGATGCCAAAGCACCAAGGGTGCTCACAGCCTGGGGACCAGGGGTGCTCACAGCCGCAGGGGGACGGAGGGCGTAAGCAGGACCGGAGCCATCCGATGAAGAGAATAGCTGTTTTCGTAACTGTAACACAATTAATAATCAGTCACAGTCAAACTGGTCTGACAGGCCATTTCTACCTTTTGATTGGAAGCCAGTAATTTAAATTGTCCCACGGGTCACATCAGTCTGTTCCATCATGTTGAAGGACAAGTTAAATGACTCTTGTCTTCTAGTCAGCTTTTCCCAGCGTAAAATTTCAAACTATTTCTACGCCTCCATGCAGCTACTGAACAGCGAGACAAATGAAACGCTTAATGCTGGGATATTTGATGCCTGAGACATCTGCTTCTTCCATTTTCTTGGTAATTGAAAGCTAGCTAAAGAAATAATTTATTAAGTGATGAATAAACTCAGGATGCAAGCTCAATTTGTGCCCATTATTTCATTTGGCATATCATGTTCATTTACAGAATCTGACACACTAAATCAGATAGCCCAATCTAGTGATGGGAGTAATTGCTTCACTGGCATGCACATTAAAATTCTGCAATGCTTTTTAAAAGGTCCACCCCTGGTGTTACAGACAGGGCTATCATGGTTGATAATTTAATTTACTCAAAATTCCCACAGCTTAAAAAAAAAAAAAAAAAAAAAAAAAAAAAAAGGAGGTTTTTTTTCCTGTCTTTTGCTTCCACTAACAGAATCTCAACAGTCAAGTTGCTCTCTCTTGAACTCTTTCACCTCTTCTTCATGTACCAGTGCAACAGAACAAGCTGCTCACCAACATTAGCCATGTTTAGAGTGGTGGGTTTTTTGTCTTATAGTGGCATTTACCATATGTTAATTTACTAAAATGAACTACTACCATGTGGACAACCCTGTAATCACACACTGCATTATGCCTTACATCTACAAATTATCAGGGAGCATATTGCAGTAAGAGATTATTACTGAAACAAAGCTCTTCCAGCAAGTCAGGGTAACTACAGCGAGATTTCAGAACGTACAACCTAAAGCAAAAAACCAAACAAAAGCAAAAGCCTGTATGACATTTGCAATAAGGCTGCATTAGGTAGAAAAATTATCAATAAACAGGAGCCCACTTTAAAAAGCCCAGTATAATGTCTCCTGTCTAACAAAACATTCAAGCTAACACATCCAGCAACAAACAGAGAACAGAAACAAAACAAAAGCAGCAATGGGAAAAAAATGTTAAAATGGTGAGGGAGAAGAAGGATCAAATATACTAAATCAAAGCCCAAGATGCAATCACCTTGAAAAGTATTATACAAGGGACAACCGTGGAATACACCTGTATTTAAAATATATGCATTTCATTACTACTTCTAAGATTTTTTTTTTTTTTTTGCATTATTTTTATGGATCCTACAAGAAATAACAGATGTGTTCCCTCTGCTGGTCCTGCCGTAACAATGAAACTATTTTCAAGGCTCTCTGGCCATCAATGATCCTTGTCTGAACAAATACTTCAGTGCTATTTTTCTACACACTTGAAAGGGAGAGCTTGCAAAATTATGTGCAACTTGACTAAAAGAGTTTTCCTTGGATTTCTCTTCTTAACGTTGTTTATTTTCTCTTCAAATCTATACAAGATCTCGCCTATCGATTCCATGTGTCTACTGAAGCCTGCTAGCTTGAAGTCAACAGTTTGTCTTGATCCCATCCTAGAAGACTTTCACCTTCTTATTTTCCCCAATGTAAACAGTGCAAGTTAAGAGTCACAGCTAACATGGGTTCCCCTTTCATTTCTCTTTCCAACTCCAGGGGGTGGAAAGAAGGGAAAGGGGGGAAAAAAAAAAAAAAAAAAAAAAAAGAAAACTGATTTGACACATACACATCGATAAAAGAGTTTCTTAACAAAAGATATTATAGTCATACATATTAGCCTCTTTATTATAGTAAGCTGAAAAAAAACTTACAGAAATACATTACAGCAACTTGCTTACAAGGAATGAATCGCTAGCCACCAAGATGGTACGATCAAATGGCACAAAATTCCGTATTTGGTCTCTTTATTAAAAGTACGAAGTGACCAGAAGGGGAAGCAACAGACTAAATGAAAAATATTGACTGAACTAACAGATGGAGGAGAAAGGATATTGAGGGAGACAGTAAACAAAGAAAGATGAAGTAAGGCCAAAAGTGACTGCTGGTGTGGGATGCAGAGCAGGGAGAATGCTGATAATGCGGTGCAGATATCCAAGAGAGGAACAAGGACATGTGAAACAAGTCAATTCGCAGGGCAGAATCCCAAGCCTGGAGAATCCCAGGGATAAGATATGCAAAACAGTAAAAGCTCAGGAAACAGAAAAGACAAAATTAACCAGTAAGGATGGTTCATTAGCAACATAATCTGTGAGGCTAACTTAAATCCTTAATTCAGAAACACTCGCTGGAATGGCACCAGGCACTCGGAACATAAAACTTAGCCCTAAGAATGAAGAAATTAAGTGTGAAGTCCCCCTTGCTCTGTACGTCACTGAGTAAAACACGGAGCAAGGCTGCTGACAGACACTCCGCAGGTGCACCGAGGGGTGAAAGAAGTAAGCGTAAGAGGTTTTCATTTCACACATCTCGTATTTCATTACTGTTTTGCCATAAGAGCAGGAATTGAGAACTGGAGCTTTTGTGCAATGAGATTTTTAAATTCTCCCATTGATTTAAATAACAAAAATCTTGAAATAAAATTTTATGAAGACAGAATGAAAAGGCATTACTCTTCCTGGCAAGGAGCATATATGTCATGGTATTAGGCATTTAGGACATTATGAATTAACACAGGTAATATTTACTGCCACTCAATCCTCCAGAGAATAAATTTGTAGCGTTTAACTCTGAGGTTAGGAACAGCACAGAATATACTGTCTCCCCCAAGGCTGTAAAAATTTTGTTTAAAAAGCATGAGGTGCACAGAAATATTAGGATCTTGCGAGTGGGCATCCCAAAGGCAGCACCAGCAGGTGCTGTAGGTCACGCTGCTGCCCCCCAGCTCTGCACACGAAGAAACAGTTCATCCTCGGGTTTTATCCTTCCACTTCATGTCCCCCCCAGCTTCCCTCTTCCAAATGGACTACAGGGACCCTTTTTCTTACAGAAGTTCCTCAAAAAGCTCCTGGAAGCTATCTCGACTTCCATAAAGCCATTTATAAAGTTATTATGGAAAGAAAATCTTTACAATTTGAGAGCAATTTAGCATCTGTATGGTATATATTAGAAATCTCTTCAGGAATTAAATAAGGAGTTCCAAAGCATCAGTTTTGTGCCAGCTCCCATACTGTCACGACTCCAGCTCAGCACAGGCATGCAGACACTGAACTCCTCACACAGCACAGAAAACATAAGACACAAGCTGTAGGGAAAAAACCCAAAAGCCACACCTTCTCTACAGACAGTAATTTAGAAGGCTAAAGCCTGTACCATGTTCTTTGTTAGGTGGTTTATATTATTCCATTCATACACAACGCTCTTTGACATGCCTTCAAGATAATGCGCGCTGCAGAGGCTTTGCCATCGGATCAGGTTAACAGTTGGACTTGACGATCTTAAAGGTCTTTTCCAACTTAAATGATTCTATGATTCTATGATCAGGCAGCTGATCTATCCGGTCACACTTTTTTGTCCACTATCATGAGCCTTATTTCACGTACCCATACTATGAGGGAAGGGTGAAAGGAAAGAAACACAAATTGACCCAACACACCAAACACTTCTGCAGAGGGGTAGGTTGCTTTCTTGCCCTTTCCAGCGACCAGTTTAAGCTTTGAAGCATAATATCCGATTACCCCTACTTTGGCTTGCATAACTGGCGATGGCAGTCCCCATCACGAATCAGATCAGCCTCCAGACTTGACATCTAATTAGAAATAACCCGACATCGAGATGCCACCGGCCAGGCTGAGCCCCCGGCTGCTGGAGCCTGCTTTGGCGCTGGTTCAGGGAGGCCGGGGGATGAGGAGGAGGGAGAAAAGCTTTGCCAGAAGCAGACCCCAAGGCAACGGCGGGAAGGTTTCCCCAGCACCGCCGCCAGAGCAGCGGGAGGAGCGGAGGGAAAGGCCGGAGCTGGGGCCAGCGCTAGGCCGGGCCAGGGCCCTGCCGGAGCCGGGGGCAGGCGGCCCCAGGCACAGCCCCAGGGGCCTCCCGAGGCCCGGGGCTGCCGGCCGCCCCGCGGGCCGGGCTGGCGCTCACCTCCCTCCAGCGGAGCTGCCGCAGGCTGATCTTCAGCGCCTCCAGCGAGGTCTTGGCCTTGGAGCTATCCACCGTGACGCGGGGCCGCCGGGCGGCGCGGCCCCCCTCCTCCCCTCCGCGCCGGCCCGGGGCCCGCCGCCCCCTGCCCCGCGCCGCCCGCCCGGGTGGGCCCTGTGGACCGGCACCGCGGCGGCCCCGCTCCCGGCCGGCCGCGGCGAGCAGAGCCCCTTCCCCCGGAGGGGTCCCGGCGGGCTGGCCGCCCTGCGGCTTCTCGGCGGGGAGGGCCGGGGACCCCGGGGGCTCCTCCGCCTCCCGGGCCGGGGCGCAGCCCTGCGGCGGAGCCCCGGCCGGCTCCATCCCGCGCCGCGCTGCCTCGGCCCGGCCGCCGCCGCCCCCGCTCCCCGCCCGTTGCCATGAGAGCGAAGCGGCGGACGGGGCGCGCGAGGGGCCAATCGCCGTGAGGCGGTGACCCCGCTCGCTCCGCCCCGCCGGCAATGACGCCATGCGGCCGCCTCGGCCATTTTGGGAGCGGGCAGGGTCGCCAGCCTCTTCCGGGGAGGCCATTTCGGAAAGGCGCGGGGCGGGGCGGCCATCTTGGAAGCGGGCGGCACATCACCCCTGTGAGGCGGCGGTCGCTGCCTCAGGCCGGTCGCGCGGAGCTGGCCGCCTCTGGCAGCCGTTGCCTTTGCCACCGAAACCCGAGCCCGTGGGACTTAGAAATGAAATCCATTCCTTATTGCGTGGCGGAGCGATTGTCCGGTGTGAGGCAGGGGGGCCCGGTGCTGTTACTCGAAGCCAACACCCTGCTCGCTGCTTCGGACCGGCGCCGTGGCTCAGCTCTTGAGTTTCCTCACCCTCGTCCAGTAACGGCCAGCTTGCTGTCCTGGACTAATGCCCGCTGTATGGTTTGATTACTTTCTATATTTTCTTGAATTATTTTTAATCAAAAGCCGCTTGGAAAGGCCATGCCAGGGCGTGCAGTGGGCAGAGCGGCACTGGGCCTCTCGCTCCAAGGAGGAGTGTGGGGCGCGTTGACTGAAGGGCCCTTCAGCCCTGCACCCTCTGCTGCGCTGGAAGCGTCTCCCAAGGTGTGTGTTGCCGTGGTCTATGTAGTGTTGCACAGTTTCAGTTGAATACCATGCTGCTACAGTCACCCTAATCTCTGGTTTTTAAACACTCCAACGTTGCCTGAGTGAGTCAAATGCACAGCCAGAAAACAGGAAAACCTACAATGTCAAGAATGGAATTAATAGTTGTATCAGCAGAGACGTGAATCCCTCACAATATTAGTTAAGAGCTGATGAAATTGAGAACATGTGAGTGAACTGGCCATTGTCTAAAAGGTAGCAAAAATAAGATTTAGGGCATTTAGAAAGTGCAGCACGGGCAGGCGGTGGCGCTGCATCCTGGGAAATCCAGCCTGGCTGCAAGGGATTCCGGGTTTTAGATGCAAGATTTAGGAACAGGAAAAAAAAAAAAAGGCAGGAATAATCAGGATTCTGCGTGAAGGAGCTAGAGTCATGCTCCTGATACGGAGCAGGACTGAAACAGGACATCAGAAGAAATAATTTAAATGAAAGCAAAATTTAAATAAATGCAGCAAAAAGTTGGGACTTCCAGTTAGCTGTGAGTTAAAATAAAAAGGTCCTGTCAAGACTAAGGTCCTGACTGTGGAACTCCTCAGAGCAGGAGGAAATATGAATGTATATTTTACCCTGCTAGACCAGGTTTTAGGAACATCTGGGTTAATCCTTCATTCTCACCTCACATGCTCCCTGGCTTTCTATACAAACCAAGACATGAGACGCAATCTGCCAGTGACCGTGATTCCATACATGTGGACCCTTTTCCACAAGTCAGCAGTAGTTTATAAAGGAGAAAGTTTAATCACCAAGATACTGTCTTATTTCAGGAGCAAACTAGAGCTTCACCTGCAATCCTAACACTACCCCCATCTTTTCAGTGCATCACCTATCTTCCGCCATTTACCCTGGCAGGCAATGAAGAAACTAATTAATTAATTAATTACAATATTGTGTCTTACAGTGTGAAGTGACCAGGAAGGCTGAGGTCATGTAGCTCACTCTTGGTTGCTCTCAGGTTGCTATTAAATGATGTGTGTTATTTTTTTATAGCTGTGACATTTCTTACTTAAAAACTTGAGAGCATTTCCCTGTGCCTGCAGGAGCTCAGAGGGGTCTGTAACTCTGGCAGCTTCTCTATCCATCCTGGTTGTCTCACCAACCACCACCAGATGTTGGTGTCTGCCAGCTGGAGTGTGATTGAAAATGGTGACCTGACTCTGGCTCTTATTTTACTGCCAGGCCCCCGGATGAACATTTTTTAACATATATTAGAGATTTATCCTCACCAATGTCAGCAGTGCTGAAGGAAAGCCAGGAACATAGTTAAGAAGGGCCAAAGCATTAAGAGGCTTTGGAGGATGGGAAATACAAAAAAAATTATTGCAAAGGAGAAATATTTTTATACCTAATTATTATATATCCATATTTCCTACAGGCTAATAATGTACTAGTTGTTTCCCTACCAAAGAAGCTGTAATACATCAGATACCTGGTTTGCACTGTATTGTATGGATAATACCTTCATGTCATGTTGAGATAAATAGAGATGGTCTGTAGCATGCAGCATGGAGTCAGACTGTACATGGTATTCAGGTACTGCAAGGTAGGGGAGTAAAGTATAGGTTGAGCAGCAATAAGATAGCAAGGTAATGCAGAAGGAGAGTGTATCCTGGTGAATACCTCAAGCTGGATCTAGCAGCAGGAGAGAAAATACATGAAACTTTAGACCATCTGTCCCCTGTGAGGAGAGGGGAAATTTAAAGTTACTGTGTGCTCTTAAACACAAGCTTATTTCCTGAGACCCTTGCTCAGAGGGAGTTGTTGGTAAGAACAAATTATTACTATCTTGTGATAACAAGTGAACAAGAATGTGTATTCTGTCTAGGAGAACTGTACATCTGTTAGACTGTGCTGGGAAAAATACCAGGTTTTTTTCTGAATCATCTGCCAGTGTCACAGTGGTGATGTGTCTGTAGGCAGGACAGAACAAAGTGTGCTCTCCTACACAGGAGGGAATTTGGCAGCGTATTGGTTTACATGTACAGTTATTGGCACAGTATCACATACCTCCTAGAGATACTTCAATTCTAACCTCACAGTATTTTGGCCTTGTAAGAGCCCTGATCCGACTCCTAATGTAATGTTGCTGTACTTTTACTAGTCAAATTCAGGATATCAAATATAACAGAGGTGCTAGTCTAATTTTATGGGAATGGGGAAGGACACTGATTGTACAGTATTTTACCCCTCTCTTAGGCCAACAACTTCACTCTCATTTACCCTAAATTGTAACTCACTGGGTCATTATACCATGACGTGGTTAATCTGATGTTTGTCTTATCATATTGGAGTGTCACTCCAGTGATAACTCTGGCCTGTTTCCCTGAACTGTGCTAGCAGGTACGCTGCGTGCAATTTGCAGGAATATTCTCACTAAAAACCTAACTCTAAGAACTACACTTTCCCAGACAGTAAAGTGAACAGTGTGAGTTTCACATCATGATAATGTGCTGATCCAAGCAACTCATATGGAAGGTGAACTGTACTGCCAACTCGTGGTACACAGAATTCATGAGTCAGACATGCAAACACATCACGCTTATGAGTTTAGTAAGTAACATTTTTCTTAAATAATAAATTTGAATTCTTCTAGTAAGCTTTTTGGATACTGAGTCTGGATCAAAATTTCTGGCTTCTATCTAGCATCGTAAGGACAATAGATACAATCTTTTCTGTATTTTTCTTTTTTAAAGATAGCCAATACAAGGAAAACATCAAGTAGCATGTAATTTGCAAAAAGAGCATACAATCTTTTTTTTTAAATAAAACTGGCCTCCTGCCAGTGGCAAAATAAGAATTATTTTCAGAAATACTTTAATGTACCATTTTGAAAAAGAACACATTCCTCAAGCTATTATAAGAAAAAAAAAAGGTTATTAAGAACTATCCATCGTGTCTGAAGTTAATAGTTCCTTTTGCAGTGACGGTGGGTATCTTTTGCCAGTTGTATTTTCACAAATCAATAAGAAAGCAGTGCTTTATAAAATGAAAAGTCAGAAGAAAACACATCTAGTAAACAGACTCCACTTGGAAAATGTCAGTGGTGGTGTTATGCCTCAGACTGGGTTTAAATCTGTATACATCAACCTATGCTTGCAATGTTTATGTTAGACCACTGAAGATTTGTGGTTGACCTACATATGCAAACAAAACATTTGCTGCATACTTGGGGTGGGAGGATTTGCATGACAGAGGATGATGAAAATATGCATAATTGTGGATGACATTTTTCATTCCCAAGTCCTGCTGCACAGAACTTTGGAACTGGCTGTGCGTGAAAGAGGCTGGCGATTCTAATGGGCAGACCGCCTGGCCGTGCTGCTAAGCTGAACCTTCAAGGCATCAAGCTTCTGTTTCTTCTTGAGCAGCATAAATCTGGTATAATCATCTAACCAAGCAGCCCCCCTGTACTTGCGGAGGACATGTGTGGCACTGACTGAGAGGGCTGAAACCGTGACAGTTCCACGTGTCACATCTGAGGTCATATCATGGGGCAGCTTCAGAGACTCAGTTAAAAGATTTTGCTTGAGTTTTCTCTCTTTTCTTCAAATCCCCAATATAACAGAGGGTAACATCACACAATTTCAGTCAACACTACCTAGTTTACCTATTCTTGCTTCTGTATTTCATCACACAGCAGCATTTATAGGGCATCGTTGGTGCCCCCAGGCTTACCTGGTTCAACAAAGATTTTAGTTTATCAGCTAGTGATCATGAGTGATAAGAGTGTTATCTGATGTAAAGCAAACAAGAGGAACTGCAGGTCAGAACACATTTCTAAACTACTTCATCCATCTTTCTTGTGGTAATTTACCTATACAGAAAAGTTCAGATTTGGCAATGGTTGGAGTTTCTGATTTGTTCCCATTTTTTGTGTTAAACTGATGCTCAAGATCCATTCATTTAAATGAAGGTTGGGCAATTACATAGTGGGGAATATAAATCTTTACTTCCCTTTACCTCCAGATCTTTTTTCACTAGGAGCACAGCTTCCTAGAACAACAGAGGGAAAACCACACACATGACCCTCTGACCTTGCAGTAGTTTTGCATGACAACATTTCATGGTTGTGGAGAACTCCTGACATGCTGTTCCCTTTAAGTCTGTATCTTAACTCTCGATTGCTGACTATCTTATGATATCAAGAAAAGGCAACAGATTTTTCTGTGTAGTAATACTGCTTAATTTTGCTTCCTTGAGTAAAGAAGGCAATTGTGAGAGAAGTTGAATGTGTCTGAAATTTTGGAAATCCAACTGCAGTACACGATTTTTTGCCTCCACAAGCAGAGCACGTTATTCCCATAATATGCTGTCCTCCCCTTCCCCCATATCAGCTCATCCTGCTCTGTAGGAGGAGGGGACAGAAGCTGGTTGTTAGTATTATGCATAAGAACAACTCCCAAACTCTTAAATGACTATTATATACAACTCAGAGAAAATCCAAAGTCACTGAAATTAGTGAAAGGTTTTATTGCTTTGATGCACACGCCAGGTGATTCACCTGCATTCATCTTTCCATCCTATAAAGTCGTCGGTAAGTCAGTTAAGTCCCTTTGGTCTTCACTGATGAAACTTTGCAGCAGTAACTGCTGTTTCTCAGTAACTATGAATGGGGCATACTTCCCTTCATTCTGCTACTTTATTGAATGTAGACAGAAAAATGCTGCTTTCAAGCAAATACACCTCTCCTGAAGAATGGCAAGTGAATTCAGCTGCCGAGTCTCAGAGGGATGTCCACAGGCATGCTGCAGGTCTGCTAGCAGGATAGTGCACTGGAGACTTTGCTGTAACAATTGCACGCACACAAATAACTTAATAATGCTGATAAAGTCGCATGACAAAACCAGATCTGCTAGGATAGCAAGCGTGCACAGATGTCTCAGATCTTACAAGTATGATATGGAAGTGATTTCCCGTAACGGAGGTTTTATCTGCCAGTACTGGATGTCTGTCTGGTTGGTCTTGCTATGTCACTTGTTATTTATCATTTAAAATCTTTGCAGCTCTGCTATGCAGAAATAAGTGCTTAAAATGGTTAGCAGAAGGGAGGAAAATTCCTTGGCATCAAGACCTGGTCTCCTTTGGAAAACATGCAGTGCCTCTGCCACTCCTTTATCTGAGTTGTGAAGGTAGGTTTGGAAGAACCCTGACAGGATCAGACAGAGGCAACAGCTACCTTCCGTGCAAACCAACTGATGAAACGATTAAAGAACACCCTGCTTATAATACCCTCTACCTGATTCACACCGCGTTCAAGGTCCCTTCAAACGATGAAGCTGTATAGAAAGAAGGATTGCCATGCAGAGTAAGCATTGGTGCAGACAGAAATGTGCATCCATGTGAGCGAAAGAGAAGGAAAGAAATCTTGGTAGCCTGCGCCTGAAAAAAGAAAGCTGATAAAACCTGTTCTCTGCAAAAACACTTGAAGCTACGAGCCAAGAAGCTGTCTCTGGTGCTTCACTCCTACTGTGTTCAGAGAAATGGGACTTTCTATGTGTGCTTTGCACATCAAAGGAGTAACTAGCTCAGTACCTCCATCTGATGCAAACACCCACTATGAAGTTTGGCTAACCGTTGGCATCAAGAAGGGGTAACGCTAGTAGGGGTTTGTTTATACTAAATCCGTGACAATGTACTGTGTAACTGTAATTCTACATATTTGCCCAGTTTTATTATCCAGAAGAAAAGGCATACGGCTTTTTTACTTTCAATGGAGTCAAAGAATTTTCTTTGCCCAACAAACAAACTAGAAAGTTAACAGCTTTTTAAGTTTAGCAGCCTTCAAACTCAATTCTCAAACACAGATCCAAGCCATTAACCTTAGAAGAGCTAAGCCCTATGAAAAGTTCACAGAAGTTAATGAACATGAAATATTAAACACCTCCATTCAATTGTGATCTAACACAGTCTGGCACTGCAAGCTTTATTAAATCACAGTTGCCTTATTTTTCTCAGGATTCCCATGAGATGTTTCTTTCCCCCTACCCAAAGGATTTTATAATCTGCAGGATACCGGAGAGTGCCAGAAGGGAAATAAAAAGACCATTCTCGTTATTTCGTCCCGCCCTTTCTATCAGCTTAAAAAATGTAACTATCCCAAGCGAAGCCCATATGCTCCCACTTACATAGGAGCACTCTTGTGGCAATAGGAGGGTAATGAGGAGGAACTTTCAGCAGCTCAGCACCACGACAGGTTCATGCATGCCTCAGTTAAAGTGCAGTATTGCAGAATCAATGTGGAGACTCACCAGCAGTGGCTGTGTTAGGGCTTTTTTCCCCTTACTAGTTGAGCCTTGCTGGCGTTAGCATCAAAGGAAGCACAAGCATCGGCTGACTGGGTGGCATCTCCTCCTCTTTGGGCTTAGGAGAACCAAAGGCCTGAATCTTGCTCAGTCAGTCCAAGGACACTTGCACACAAACTCTAAGTTACTCATTCAGGTCAAGAGATATTTCTTAAATCAAGATTCATACAAGATAAAAGTGCCACAAAATGTTCTAAGTACACGCTAGACGATAGCATAAAGACCACACAAAAAGTCACCAACAAAGAATGCCACTGCTGAATCTGCAGGTGAGCTGTCTGTCTGGAGTAGCATATTGCCCAGAAACCAATGTACATATTTACATACCTGAAACAAAACCCATTTTGAGTTATGCTGTATAAAAGAGGGATTAACATAAACATGTGAATATTGAAATGAGAGGGTAATGCAATGTTATAACTTGGAAGAAAAAAACCCAAGCCCGTCTGGAAACAAAAACTTAGCAAAGACAGAACCCAGCCCAAGTGCCAGAATGAGCTGCTAATACCACAAAATACTTGAACATGTAGGGTCACAGTCAGTGAACCAATATTAATTCTTTGGGCTTTTTCTCCCTCTCTTAATTGTAAGTTTCTGCATTTTTGGCTCTTGCCCATCTCTCGCTGACTTACAGAGATGCCAAGAAACTCAGGATGATTACGCTCCTGAGATGGAGACAGGGAGTTGTGCACTGCCTGCCCATGGCCAAAGTTTTCTCCCTTGCTAATGTGAAAGCCACATAAAAGGTGGCGTCCAACAACGTTCAAGCATCCGGCTGGGGAGTTATTTGTATGACAAAGTTATAACTGGTCACTCAGAAATTAATTCTGGGGAACCCAGATGAGATCAGTTGGAGCATATACAAGCCTCCGCCCCTTGGATTCTACACAATTCACATTTCTGATTATTCCTGGAAATGGCAAAGAGCGTGGCTGTGCTAACAGTCAGAAGACAAGTCTTGAGAGCTCAGGCACGTCGGGCATCCCAGAGCGACATCCACAAGGGCTCACCTGCGTGCCGGTGCCTCACCACCGAGATGAAGCTAGAAGGAAGGAACACCCTGAATGCAGAGGTACAGCGGGTAACATCCCGTGCCCACCGCAAAAATCCCAACAGTATATTGAGTCAGTCACTGGACACCAGCTGTGGGACAGGCTGCTGGCAGAGGGCACGTACCAACAGAGCCGCCAGTCACATTAACACTGGGCATACGAAATGGTGTTAGCCTACCATGCTCGTGCAGGAGCTGCAGTGAGATCCTGGATCATCGTGTACGCTTTTTAGAATTCCTAACAAGAAGTGGAGCGGGTGCTGCTGACGTGATACAGCGTGACTTACACTATCCAAAAAAGCAAACAATTCGATTAAGACTCCACCCGTGACCCCGGCCGTCAGGAGCACCGTGCCGCAGCTCACAGCCAAGGCAACACCAGCGACTCCAAGGCGTGCTCGGGGCAGTTCCTCGCTAGACGCTTACGCTGAGAACTGGGGTTTGGTCTTTTGTGCCCTCGGAGGTTACGATGTGATGGTGTTCCTCTGTGTTAAAAAGGCACCATCAGGCCCGGGTAGCCACCCACGCGCTGAAAGACAAAACCTCCATAAGCCAACCTTCAACGTGATGCTTCAGGTGTTTACTGTCAAGCCTACAGGGAAGACTTTGCAAGGCGAAACCTCCCTTCCAAATCCACGGAGCTCTGCTCCTTCCAGAGGGCCAGGGCAGGCTCCCACCGGCCGCCCAGGCCAATGCTGAAACCGGGGTTACCGAAACGAAGGCGCCGCAAGGCCCGGAGCACCGGGGGCGGCTGCTCCTCGGCACCGGCACGGCGGCCTGCGCCGAGCTGATGCCGGTCGGTTCGGGAAGGCTCCGCGCCGCTACAGCCGGGCCCGGTCCCGCCGAGGAGGCGCCTTTCCCCGCAGCCACCGGGCCGCGGCTGCCGGCGGGGCCAGCGGCGGGGCCGGGCGGGGCGGGGCGGCCGCGGCTCCCACCGCCCCCCGCATCACATGAGGGAACTTCGGGCCAATGGCGCCGCGGCGAGGGCCGGGGCCCCGCTCGCACCCGCGGACGCTCATTCAAAACGCGGCCGGGCTCGGGCGCCGGCAGCCCCGTACCCCTGCCCCCGCTCCGCGCCGCCCTCCCCGGGGCTCCGCGGGGCCGGGCGCTGCCGGCGGGGATGCCCGGCGGGGCCGCGGCCTGAGGCGGTCGCCCGCCCGCCGCCATGCCGGTGAAGAACCGGTACAACCTGGTGGACGATGGCTGCGACTCCCGCGTCCCGCTGCACAACGAAGAGGCCTTCCAGCACGGCATCCACTTCCAGGCCAAGGTGAGCCCCGGCCGCGCTCCCCCGGCCCCGGCGGGGCCCTCGGTCAGGGGGCTTGGCCCCCCCCGCCTCCCCGCCGCCTGTCAGATCCCCTCGCCCCTGCCGGCTGCGGGGGGGCTTTGGCAGCGGCCGAGGCTTCCCCGGGCGGGTTCCCCCCGCAGCGCCGGGCCCTCTCCCGCCCTCGCCTGTTGCAGGCCAGCCCCGGGCACAGGGTCCCCATGGGCCCCGGGTCAGCCGGTGGCCACCGGTGGGGCGTGTGCTGGCCACGGGGCCGATGGCTCTGCGGGCTCGAGGCCGGGGCTCGCTGTGCCCCCGCCAGCCCTGCCCACGGTGCATTTCTTCAGCTTGGGAAGTGCCCCCCAGCCCGGGCGACTGTGCACCACATCTAAGGAAGCGTAAAGAAAACACAATAAATTCTGAAAGCCTTGCATCTAACCATCACTGTCAAACAGGTTCTTGCTCTTTTCCTACTATTTTTTCAGCTGTTTAGAAGCTGCCTTGTGCGCTTCACTTCAGAACCGATCTGGAAAGACCCCTCTTGACAGCACCGTGGGTGCCGCCTGTGCCAGATGCATCCTTGCTCGATCCGGTTGCCTGTCCCGTCCCCCCTCGGGCAGGACCCTGCCGCGGTGAGGTGACAGCTCTGTCTGTCCCTGGAAATCAGCAGGCTGTTACGTGCTGCTTAAAACCACGTTAGTGCCTTATTCCACCTGACCCTTTCCCTGCATGAAAAGCTGGGCAGGCAAGGACTTAGTTTAAACGCATGCAAGTCTTCAGGTATCAGAAAGAAATACCGATGTGGTCAGAAATTTCATATTGATCAGGAAGAACAGTCTGGCAGCGCAGCATCACTCTCGGAAAGTGGCTCCATTGGAATTGACATTCTGCAGACAGCACGGGGAACGGGTTTGTAATTCAGCTGACAAGAAGAATTGCATTTTGCTGGAGCAACTCTAGGGTTCCCTTCCCCTCTTTGCAGGTGGCCTAACACAGATTAGAAATGGAATTCACGCCTGCTGTCTCCTGAGCTGGAAAGAAGGGGCATATATATATTCAAATAAAGCTTTGAAATGCGGATTTTGTGCACATTTTGGTTTTCCTGCTAAAAGAGCTGTAAGATTTAAGCAGGATGCAGGATGGATCTGAATAGACAGTTAATCACATATTTTAAAAATCTCTCTTAGGGGAGGAAAAAAATTAATCTTTGGTTTCTTTTTGTAAATTAGCATTTGCTGTGCCGCAGACTGTGCTGAGGAAAAGAAAAATCCTTGGTTTGATTTTTTTTTTTTTTTTAAAAGATGCGAAGCAACTGTACCTTTAACTGAGTGAAAGGGGCTCCTTCAGATTGGCAGCTTCAGGCACCCAGAGCTATTCAGAGAGTGGATATCGCGCTGTCAAGACGTGTGGGTCTGGGATGGGGTTTGCATTACCTTAGTAACGTGCTTGCTCGGCTCTGCTCCCAAGTTTGTCTCTTCCAATTAGGCTGCTCACTGTGGGCCCATCAGTCAGCTGCAGCCCCGACGACGACAGGGCTGTAACTGCCTGCCAGGTGTCTCACACCAGGCCACCGGACTGCCCGCGTTCCGTCTCTAATCTCCGCATACCAAACTGCCTTGCTTGCCCTATCATTTTCAGGGACACGCTTCAGGAGGTCAAAGCTGGGAGCTGCTTGTGGAAAGGTGGCTGGCTGCGCAGAGCTTCGTGAGCTGGCAGGGCTTGGCACGAGTACCCAAACGCTGCAGCAAGGCCAAAGCAAGGAATTTGGGAGAATCTCCTCTGGCTCAGCAGTCGCCACCTCTCCTCCTGCCCCCACCTATTAGTTTATCTTTGGTAGCGTGGCCTGTTCCCCGCTGCAGCTCTGTTGCTCGCAGGCAAAAGGCCAGGCGGCTGCGCTGAATTGATCCGTAGTACCTGTGACTGTACCAACAGCCACCGTGGAGCAGGGACGGAGATGCCTGCAAGCCACAGAGACCACAGGTCTGGAGCAACACAGATCCGGGGTGGAGAGAAATCCTGGCACTGTCGCTCCCTTCCCTGCTGCCCTCAAGCGCTCGTGGTCTGAGCAGTTTGACTCTCCTGTGGTTTACCAAAGGCTATAACTGAACTTACTGCTCTTAAAAATGCTTTTTTGTAAAGGCATTTACAGAAGTATCAGAAAAGCCAGATGACCTTTCAGATTGCTTGCGGTGTTTATTTCAAGGCAGATAAAAGAGCCGTAAATCCTGAGCCAGGAGAACTCATCTCTGAAAGCCCTATTAAGTAGAAATTTTTCTAGATAAAACCCATTGCAAGCTGCAAGCGTAACAGCAGAGAAATAAAACCAGAACTATGTCAGTAAGTGATAGCTCTAGGGATGCTCTTGGAGGGTTTTTGTTACTTTCCCAACTTGAAACCACACACTCAGACGCAATTCATGAACCCATGCTCTTGAAAGGGGGACTAAGCTTTGTAAACTGCCCACTGTCCCCCGCTAACCCCTGCCCTTGGCTGCCGGGCCACAGCATCGCACCCAGCACCAGCCCATGCTGGCAGGACACCAGCATTTCGCATCGGGCCGCTCACCCTCTCACTCAGACGGCATTTCTCTTGCCCTCACCAACATGCCCTTGACGGGCAAGTGTTTCCTCAGAGCTGCGAGCCACACCGCTTCACAACATTAATGGCCCTTTGCTCTACACGGGAGGTGACTCTCCAGGATGCTGCATGTTTTCCTCATTCCCAAGGCTGAGCTGGCAGCTTTGCGCCTCCCCTGCTTGGCAGCGGTGCGGGCAGCGCTCCGGTGCCTCCGTGCTGCCACAGGTCCCACCGTACCGCAGCAGCATGTGCACAACCAGAGTCTGCTTTGGCACACAAGCCTTACAACCCAGTGTAAGGGGAGAGTACAGGCAGCACAAGGAGCAGCACCCAGGAGAGACAAACGCCGCCAGCAGCAGCAAACTGTCTGCCTGCAGGTCTTCCCTAACAACCCGCGTAGCATCAGCTGCATACTGACACTGCACGCAAGAGAACAGGCAACCCACTTGCAGAAAGCTGTACGTGTGTTGAAATGGTAGAGGCGGAGGTGCTGGGAACCCGCCATCTGCCCGCGCCTCGGCCCCCGAGCGAGGGGCTCTGCGCTAGGGCGATGCTCGCGCTCAAATGCAAGACACCCGGTGCCGGGGGCAGGCACCACCGCAGCTCAGCCAGGCAGCTGGTTTAGGAGTGCAGCTCCCATAAGCATAGTCAAAACCAGCTGGCGTATGGGACAGATTTGAGCAAGTTTACCAGGATTCTGCAGGCAGCTGAGCTGGTCCAGCAAAGCAGGGACGACGGTGTGCAGAGGGAGGATAGCCCAGACGGAAAAGTTAAGCCAGAATCATGAGCCTCGTCCAGGAAAGCTGGTTGCTGCACATCCTGGCAACTTTCCAACTCTTACATGCTTTTAGCTATGAGTCTTTTAAAAGCAGGTGTAGTGAGGAACGATACGGGATGGACCGTCCCATTTTCAGAGCCACGGGATCGTGATTTGATTAGCAACAACCAGCGCTTTGCAGAGCAGTATCAAGGGCGCATCCAGAATCTGAATGAGGTCAGAGGCTCACACCCAACGTTAGAAATCCATGAACTCTCCCTGACTTTGATGATATTATCCACAACAGATATTCCCATCATGTCCTGGATCAGGAGAGTTTAACTAAGCAGGGACTAAATGAGAGATGCTGTTTGTTTTGAAGCAGCCTATGCCAATAACTTGTACATTACTCACAGACATCTCACCGTTCTGTCTTTCAGTACATCGGGAGCTTGGATGTACCCAGACCCAACAGCCGCGTGGAGATTGTGGCAGCCATGAGAAGGATTCGGGTAAGTCCAAAAGAGCTGAACCCCACGTGGAATAGAGGGTTACATTCACCGGAGTGACGCGGTTGCAGCGCACTGTTCTGCATTCCCCTCACTCTGCCTATCTGGAGCTCAAATGTCAGCACAGGCGGGATGGTAACAAGCTTCTCCAGAAATTCCCAAGGCATATTAGGATGGGACCATCCCCTGCTCTTTGCAAAGGGATCAGTTAGCAAAATTCATACATAAAACCCTAGGCTCTGCTGAGCAGGTATGGGGATTCTCCTTGAACCTAAGGGATTTATGTAGCCTGTTTGGGTTTTTTTGTGTGTGAAAAATGGAGATGTATACAATCTGCTCCACAAAAGCACTCAAATTCATTGACAGTTCCAAATATGTTATTAAATATTGAAATATCAGTGGCTTGGCAGATGTTATGGATGTAAATCCCATCACACTAGACTTTGTGGATTCTGCTGCTCAAGGAATAATTTGCTGCTTTCCCCCATCCTCCAGTACAGTTTTACAGTTCCCGTTTCTCATCATCAAGTCTGTGCTCTTCCTCCTCTAGCCCTTTATTCTTCAGAACAGCCCGTGAATGGTCGCCAGATTTAGCTGCGATGAGCAGGGTGGCTAGCTTACATCTGCTTGGTGTGTAACCAGTTCAAGTGCGCCTACCCCAAAAGGCACTGCAGCTGTTGTGCCTGGCTGAACTTTTTCAGGGGTCTCAATTCTGAGGCTGTTCATATGTCTCACATCAGCTGGAGCAGGTTTGAGAATCTTCCTTTTAAAGCTTTGAAGGGATTATCCTATTTCCCCTCTTTACTCCCCCCCCTCCAGTGTTTAACCATCTAATTTTCATTTAGAATAGCGCTTTTTAAACTTAGCTGGTAACTGGCTGGGGAGCTGATGTATTCATCCCCAGCCAAGCTCAGAAATGACATTCCCCTGCCTTTGCCTGCTCAGACTATTAGCACAGCTCACGCTCAGAACACAGTGCAGCAGCAATCTAAATTGCCTGGTTATTTATGGAACAGGTGAACATCTAAAGCAAAGGCGATAGGTGAGGGCTGCTGGGGTAGTTTAGATGCTGGTGTAACTACTGGTAATTTTGATCTGACTCAATATTCAGCATCAGATTTGATACTGCACTTCTGCTGATCTTTGACTGGATAGCACCCGTGCAAGAAAAAGCAGACAGTATTTTAATACCAGCTTTTAGAAAGCGTTGCATTCTGTTTTCACACCTGCGATTGCCACGACGGCATCTAGCTCAGTCTTGGCAGTGCAATAGCGTGCTCGAGCGCTACATGAAGCATATAAGAAACCACTCTGCATTTATGGATGCCATCAGTTCATCTTACTGCACAATATTTTTAAAGTAGGCATCCTGTATTCTATACTGGGTTTCTAATCTTGGAAGCCCTTTCCAAAAAGGGAGGGCTTCCCTTTTCATGTGCGTATTGTACAGCAGGATCTTATTCAGACACTTCCTGGCTGCTGAGCGGAAGATGCTCCTCTATTGAAGATAGTTAATTGGCACTGATCCTTAATTAGAGCATAAAGAATGAACTGGGAGGTCTTTGAAGAGAATTCTAGTGCATAGAGTACACAACCTAGGAACTGAGGGAAGATGGGGGTTATTTATGTAGCGTTCATTTGCATGCAGAGGCCTTGTCCATACTAGAGTTTTTTCCCATGGACTCTCAGCAGCACCAGTTGCAACTGGGAGGAAACACTGGAAGAAGCTATTGGTGGAAACTAGTATTTCACTACCATCTTATTGTGAGCGGTAGCGCCTGTTTGCACTGCAAGAACGAGAAAGGTCCTGCAGCCCTGCCAAGTGCTGGCAGGGGCACGTCGCGCTGAGGCTTTCATCCTTTGTGCGCTCCAGTGTTCCACTGGAATTCTCCGCTGGAGTGGAAGAAAAAAATCGCATAGTACAAGCCCTAGCACAACATTTCCGATGCTGCGCTCTCTGCCCTGCGACATGGGAGGAGGCAGCGTGAGCCATCACCGGAGCAGTGGGTGACAGAGCCAGCTGAGCGCGGGGCAGCCCAGAGCACAGGCAGGCTGTTACTCATTGCTTCTGCCACTCCAGAAGGGGACCAGGGAGGAGGATGAGGCATCACAGCCCTGTATTTTTCCAGGCTCTGACAGAGCTGGTTACTCTAGTTATTCATTAGTGAGTTGATGGAAGTAAGCTCTGGAACTGCCTTCCTACTCCTATGTCTGATGCTGGTCTCCAGCCTGTGATTAAAAGTGCTTGCCCCAGGGAAAAACAAAAAAAACCTTGAGCTACCTAGCACTCAAAGTTGTCCTTAGAGCGTGGGGGGAGAGAGGGCGGTAAGAAAAGTAGCAACTCCAGTTGCTAAGTCTACTTCTTGGCATCTTACTGGTGTCCTGTGTTTGGTACTGGGCTCTTTTGCCAGCTGCATATGAATTATGCCAGGGAGCCTGGGAGGAGTTCAGCAGTGCTCTCCAGACATCAGCAGAGCAGCCTGCTTGCAGACTGCAGGACATGCAGAGCACACAGGCGATGGGGACATTACTCCCGGAGAGCCTCAGATGAGATATTTTGACATTAGCCTGCTGAAAACATGATCTGCTCTTTTGCAGGAGGTATTTAAGATGCACTCTCGTAGTAAAACTTAAATCCATATTCCTGACTGAATGGATGCTTGTAGAATTGCTAGCAATACTCCCATTAGTCACACATTAGATTCCCATTTCATAACAGACTGGAAAACCTTGTCTCATCATGTTCTATGCTTCCACTGGAGGGAATGCAAATGCAGGAGGTAGAACAGGCAAGCTGCTGTTCTTCGCTTCCCATTATGCAGAGCTAGACAACTTTAAGTTTGCTAATCCTCGCAGTGGATTATTAGCTGCATCCAGCTGCCATGTTATTATACGATTGTCAGAGTTCAAACTAATCCCTCTCCCTCCTCTTACCCTGGCAGGGGAGGTGATGAAATTAGTTTGCTACTCGACTAAGTACCCTGTGCTCTGACAGGCACGTCAAGTTGCTGGTTACGAGAGCCCGATTCCTTGTGCAGCTCCAAGCACCCAGTGCAGGCAGGCATTCCTCCACCTCCCAGGGAGAAGTGGCACGCCGCATCTGCCCTCTCCTGCTCCCCGAGGCCATCCAGGTCCCAACATCTGACAGCACCCGCTCAAGCTCCTGCGTCTAGAGTCAGCGTTCTGGTGGAGCTGGCTTTCTGCTGGAGTGGATTCATCTGCAGATATTTGAGCCTTCTCAGCACCCTAGGCAGCTTATGTACAATACAAGATTTTTCTTCCTGCAGAAGTCAAGTGGCAGCTAACATGAAGAATGTGAAAGCCCTTCTCAAGGGCCCAAATAGCTCCCTGGTGCACCAGGGTCACCCTTCCCTTAGACACACTACTCCCGGCTGCCTGTCCGTGAACAGCCAAATAGCCAAGTTGTCCCCTTAGCCAGGTGAAGTTAAGAGGAAAGATGTTGTGGAGCCCACACAACACTGAAACAGGAAAGCTTTCCTAAAGATCCTTATGCGTACAGGCCTGAGGTAAAGATGAGTTTTGTAAAACAAAACTTTCCTAGAAGCTCCTGAGGTTGCTTGGGAAATCTTGCCCTGGGAGACCAGGGAACGGAGGGCTTTACGTGAAGGGTTAACATCACAACATGTTGTGTCCATTCCCCAGAGCTAACACTGACCAGAGGAGAAACAGTCAGCCGTTGCCTTCCTGGAGCAACACTACCCTCGCTCCAGCGCTTTGCAGCCGGTCAGGCAGGCCTAGTGAAATGCTGCTGGTTTGAGTGGCGAGTTGTGCAAGGAGATGGTAGGAGTAAGTGTCAAAGCCTGTCACCCCCCCAGACAGCCTGCTGCCAGCACATCCCCAAGTCACTCCATTTAATTACCTTTAAGGCACAGAATCAGTTTCCCTGGAATTT
The DNA here is from genome assembly GCA_017310255.1 of Butorides virescens. Lineage (NCBI taxonomy): Eukaryota > Metazoa > Chordata > Aves > Pelecaniformes > Ardeidae > Butorides > Butorides virescens. The sequence goes on along the minus strand of JADKXX010005305.1, from coordinate 25,513 downwards.
GCACTTAAGATTCTACAAAGCCTAGAAATTTCAGGTCTGTTTGGAAGGTCTAGCTTGGACCTGAGCAGGTATTAACATTCAGAAAGGAGCCAGATGTTGGGTTATTTAATCATTTCATAAGGGAACAGCCAACTGGTGCTGTGCCCATCCAAGCACCAGGATGAACAAGCAGGAGGCAGGCATCCAGATTAATGTGTTTCTTCGGTTACCTCCACATTTCTTAGGCTTAATTTAATTGAGAAGCCTTTTTCCCCAGGGGCCAGGGTGCCAGAGAAGCAGAAACACTTATAAGTCTTGACGCAGGATACGTCAGAAATGTCTGAGTTCTCCTTGGCACGAGCACCAGGTTCTCACTTCAGCCTCCCTCTTATCCTGATCATTCTTGCTGCATCCACGCTCTCGAGCGGAGCCTCAACGCTTTGCGATGTCTCCACATGGTATTCGAGTGAGGAAGCGCTCTCTAGCCACACTATAAATCACGTTGACTGCCAAATACCAACTGGTGGTGTTGAAGTGTGACATGACATAATTTAAATCAGGATGAGTAAAAGTTCTAATCCTGCAGTGCAACCTTGTGAAGCAGAGGCAGCAGGGACAGCCGCACACAACCTGCCTCTCCTGCACCCCAGCAGCTCCCAGTCTGGTAGCTGGGCTGGCTTCATACAGCAGCTTACACTTAAAGCCATGCCAGGCTGTAAATTGCAAAGGTTCAGGAGCAAATATGGATGTCATTTATCTGCTCTTGCTACAGAAGGAGAGGAACCTGGTGGGCAGCTGGCAGAGAGCAGGGTGACTGCCTTCAGCCGTCTCAGTTTATCGCTGCATGGCAGACTTCAGAGGTAGAGATGTTTAATAGACTTGTTCATGAGATACTTTAAGAACAGTTCCTTCAGTTTTCTCAGGCAGGCAGCCTTCTTAATACAGAAGAGAAGCTCACCAAGATAACCGCTGCATAGATTCCTCTGATACATTCCGATTCCTCTGATATATTCTGCCTATAAGCTCTTCCTGAGTTATTATGCCTGGAGCTAAGTTTTCCTGCCAGCTTCATGTTAATCTGAGCTGGAGTTGTGATCAGTACTAAAAAAAGATAGAAGCTGGGTTTCTTGGTTAGTCTTTGCAGCCTCTCCCACTATAATGAAGTTATTTGGTCTGCTGCAGCTGAAGTGTTGGAGCTCTTGCCCTGGTAGAGACCTCTGTAGCTGCATGCCAGGATCTATTGTTGTTGGATGGGAGTTTGTCCTGCTGCAGTTCCTGGAGGGCTTTTCCTTTCAGCCTCTTTGGAAAAGCATCCAAATGCTCAGCTAATGACAGCCCTGGGCTGTGAAAGAAAACAATCTTAAAATATTTCAGCAGTCTGAAGACTGTTGGTGTGGACCTTTCTTTAGCTCTCAGAATGCTGTGCACCTTCCTTTCATTTACAGGAAGGTGCAGGAAAGCCAGATGACTGTTCTTACAGGGTTAGAGCGTAACACCAGCACCTTGTGTGTCTGCTCCAAACTGCTAGCACACCCCGAGCCAGTTACAGACGCAGCTGATAGTACACGGGGAGGGAATGCTCCATGTTGGTTACCAAGTCCCATTTACTAGATGCTTCACAGACAGGAGAGTTGGGCCATGTCACCCAAGGCCTTTAAATAAATATTGTCATCGCATAGGGACATTCACTAGGTCACATGAGGAACAGTACTGTAGGTGATAGTCCCATGCTGTGGTCACGGGTCCAATCAACATTTCTACTGACAAGCACACAGGCAGACAGTGGACCTTACGGGAAGATGAGAGGAGGGCTTTAGAGAGACAAGCTTCCCCAAGCCTGTACATCTCTCTTCCTCCTTCTCCCCCATGCCAAAAGGACAATGTATTTACCCCAAAGCAGGCTCCAAGAGAGCATCTTTTTCTAGGATACCTTCCCTGCTCCTCTGGAGAACCTCGCAAGGGTTGCTTATGCGATACACGTTAAACAGAGCCTATAGCCTCCAGGAGAGAGCAGTGGGTTTAGGTATCCAAACCCAGCATACGTGAGCATGTACAAACTTGCTCTGATCGCTTTTGCAGAAAGTCTGGTGTCAGTTTTGGCTCTTCTCCAAAGCAGAGGCATAAGAAAGGCTCATGCAGCTTCACGCAGGCAGTACGTGATCAGACTATAGTCAATCCTCCTCAGCACAGCCTACAAGTCTACCACAAAAAAAAAAAAAAAAACCTAGGAACTTGCACTAGTGACTTGTAAAGAGATTTAGAGGTGATCATGGATGGCTTTGTGTGCTCTGCCTACTCTCTGGGTCTTTCTGTACTTCTGTCTCCCTGTCCAGCAGCCCACACACCTTTGCTTGCAACCAAGCAAATAAAACCTGCTATCTGTTTTATTTAGGGAGGACAGCAGTCAGCACAACAAAGCTACAGGCACAGAGAAGAACAGTCTCTCAGACAAGCAGGCTAAGAAAGCTGAGACTGGCATGAGGGCATGGCTTGGCTGGAGGCATCCTTGCCCTACGACCCTTCTCTTTCCCAGGTACCTGGTGTCCCATTACCCAGCCCTGCTGCGGGACTGCTCAGCTCCAGGCACTGTAGTCTCAGAAACACCGGTTACTCCCAGGGTCCCATCCATGACAGACATCTGAGGCAGTTTAAGGTTTCTACCACACAAGATTAAGCTAATTGGTTTTACCTTTCCAGGCCCTGGCAAAATACAGCAAGTGTTTTCGGGATGGTAATTAAGTGTTAATTGCAGCTAAGTTTAGCCCTAATGCCTCATTAGTTTGTTTTCCTCTATTTGTTGCAGCTATAGCAGTCTCCTGCACAGGGATGGGGATCAGGCTGGGCTTCCCAGGAGGCAGAGGAGTCCTGCAGCATGCTCCAAGGATCCTACCTGAGCCATGCCAGGAAGCCCTTACCTCCTCCTACCCAGGAGGAAGGGATCAGGGTGTGGAGACAGAGGCCCTTAGACCTGAACGCTTGGGTTGGAAGGGACCCCTAGAGGTCACCCAGCCCAACCCCCCTGCAGGAGCAGGGACACCTTGAACCACACCAGGTTGCTCACAGCCCCGTCCAACCTGGCCTTGAACGTTCCCAGGGATGGGGCCTCCACCACCAATCTGGGCAACCCATTCCGGTGTTTCACCACCCTCATCGTAAAGAATTTCTTCCTTAGATCCAGTCTAAACCTACCCTGTTTTAGTTTAAAACCATCCCCCCTTGTCCTGTCACAGCTGTCCTTACTAAAAAGATTTTCCACGATTTTCCCTCCATGGGGGTCTGTGGTGTGCCCAGACACATACATTAGCCTGTTTTCATGATACAGTGGATTTTGCATCCCTCCCTATTACTCCTTCTCTGGAGCCTTCACCACCCCAGCCCCCTTAGCAGGTTCTTTGCCTTTTCCCATGCCAGAGGACTAGTTAGTGGGTTTAACAAGCACAAGCAGTACTGAAGCTACTACTATTCAGTGCCCTGCTCTACCAAAAAGCATTTTACTATTCCATGCTGCAAACTGCACCTGAGTTTGCTCCCTACAGTCTGTTTGCTGGTCATTAAGAAGATAATAGACCTGACAGAGATGCCATTGAGAGGAGAAGCCACCTTACATTAGGAGATGACAGCCACATTATGGATCTTACCTTTCTGCAGCACAGGTGATGCTGGGGAAGGAGGCGAGCCCTCTAGCAGAAGGTCTGGCAAGAATCCATTTCTCCAGGCAAAATGAGCGGCCTCAGCTTGCAACTGGGAGTGCTGCAGGCTCCCAGCCACTACTCCTTCCCTCCCTCCCACCCCACCTCCAGGAAGGGCCTCCTACCCTGCCACTGAGTTTTCTAGCCTCTCCCCTTTCCCAGTATGCCCTGCAGCCCTAATTAGCCAAAATGCCAGGTGGGACTGTATCTCCCAGCGGTCCCTTGCCATGAAGGTCCAAGGAAGGGGGAAGGATGGGCGATGCAGGTGCAGCTCCTTAGGTGTCACTGCATGTGTTCTCCAGTCCATGGTCACCTTGGCAGACTCAAGTGTGTTTCGTTACTAGCCTTACAGAAAATTTAATTTTCATAGACTGAAGAAATGGCTTTAAGAATGTGGAAGCTGCTTTTCTAGAAGAGTAGAGTCTGCCACATCTCAGACTAACCCAACCCAGGCTTGTTTTATCCAGTTTCTGCTCTCCATATTACCGTAACACAAAGGGAAGAAGCTCTTAATGAGATGGTTTTGCAGTGGCGTCATGCACGGTGTTTCTAGGCAGCATTGTGTGGCTATGGCGGAGGACTGGCTACGCTCTGCTCGTACGTCTTGAGTGGGAGGAGAGGAATAAACACCTTTGAGATTACATGAGAATCCTGTCTTCTGCTTGGGGATGTCTCACCGAGGCAGAGAGCCGCCCCACTGATTTATAATCTCTTGCAGGTTTCCACCCTGCTCATCTCCAACTCTAAATCACCTCTGGCCTTCTTGCCACAGAACAACAATTAGTTATCTGAGCCCAAACGAGCGGTGACTGGTCTAGCTGTGAATACAGGCCACTGTAACAGAAGGCAGCTGAGAGCCTTTTCAGTAGCCACATGCTATGGCCTAGTTTTTGAGAAGTGGCTGGTGATTGTAGAGGCTTCAGTTCTTATACCCCGTTCAGAGAGTGCACCATGTATGATTGATAACAGACGGATGGAGGGATCAGTCGGCGAAATGTGTCATCTCTAAGCAACGGTGACCTTTTAATGCCTTCCTCGGTGCTGAAAGCTGGATGGCTTCTCCAACGAGGGGGTGGAACCAGTGAGGCATATTAATATTGTTTTGCATAAGAGTCATGATGGGTTGGAGATTAGTCGAAGGCTAATAAAAGCAGCAGTTAAACAGATAAAAGCTAAATTAAAATGTTAGTACTAAATAGAACAAGACAGAGCTTTTTGTCTGATGCTAAATCTTGGCAGTGAGGCAGGTACCTTTTAATTGTAAAATAAAGTGGCTTTAACAGTGTTATTATATTATTGAAGCATTTGATTTCGCTCGCTAAAATATCAGTGTGTGAGATCTCTGCAAAGCTTTTATCTGGTTTGAAATAAAGTAGCTTTTTCAACAATTATGTTACTGGTGGTAGAGCATTACAGAGATGAAATATAATGGCTTTCAAATTGCGTTCTGGTGTAGAACAATCGGCCACAACTCAAAGCTGCTTCTTTAATGGCGTCTGAAAAAATGTAATTGAGATGGCAACCAGAGTGGTAGTGAGCACATTAGATTAGGTCGTTAATGAGGAGGTGGCTTAATCCAAGTGACAACTGCACGGGCCAGGGCACAGGAGCTGGGGTTGCCCAGCCACGCCGGCGGAGCAGAGACCCTCCTTGTGTGGCTAATGCGAGCCAGGTTACACATTTCAGGCACAAAACACAACGCTCCGTGAAAATACAAACACTTAAACCTGCCCCATGGGTGAAGCTATCTACATGCAGAAAAACAAACAAACAAAAAAAAAAAATCAGCCTGTAGCTATGGTGTAACCTTGTGCTTTGGCCTCAGCCTTTCTGCCTGCACTGGGCACGGGAGGAGGGCTAGGGCTAGAGCTAGCCCCAGTGCCACCACGGTGGGTGCCTTTGTAGATGCTGTCTTGATGCCCATCTAGTGCAAGGGTCGGTGTTCCGAGGAGAGGGGACCCTGAGGGACCATGACCACAAAGCAGAATTCTGCCGAAGTAAAATAAGATTTGCTAACAATAGCTTGGTTCTGCGCTTGCTTTCTTCATTCTGCTTTTGCTCTGTACTAAATGAGGCCTGAAGGCAAACAGAATCGGTGCTACTTAACATAATACTTTGACAAGCTACTTCATGTTTTGACCAAATAACTCCATGATAAATCTACAGAATAAAAATCTTGAGCGGGTCCCTGGAGGAAAGGACACTTTGATGAGGGAGCAGGGATTTTTCAAAGGCATTATGGAATGGTTTTCTTTTTTTTCCTGCAGCAGTGATTAGACATTCTCTAAATGGCCTTTCCCTGGGCCAGATGGGTTATTTGGACTAATTGGCAAGTGCCTGACTGTTTTCAGGACACCCGAGTCGTTTCCCCCTTCCTCCACCCTTCTGTCACTGCTGCTGCAGAGACGCTGCCATGCGCTGGGTCTGCTGGAGGGGAGGATGCGCCCCCGTGCATCGCAGAGAGCATCACAGGCCAGGGCCCCAAATCACCCTGCCCAGCCAGGTCCAGCATGCCCCCAGGAATCCCACCAAGCCCTCTGAGCTCCAGGGTTTTCTTCCTAAAATTATTTTTGTCCCGGGAAGAAGAGCAGTGGGCCATTTACAGTGTGCTCCAGGAGGGTGTAAGGCACGCCGTTCTTCAGGCACACAGGTCCTTCGGTAGAACTGGCCCAAACGCCGGTGTCTGCCACCAAAACCTGCTGCCTCCCAAATGCCCTGTACCTACCACAGAGCCATATGTGGTTCATGAAGCACTGAGGTTCAGTGATCCCAAGCCATCATGGACCGGTTCAGTCCTGCTGCAGCCTGCGCTCCTGCCGTTAATGATTATGGGGCATAAACTTCCAGCCCAGGCACATTTTCTTATTTTCATATTGTTGCCTCCCCAGGGCAATTCTGGTCTCCTGCTCGTCTTGCTTCCTTGCATTTAAGCCCAGGGCATGAGAAGTTGTGAGCTGGGTGCAGGGAACACTGTTTGTGGTTAATCATTGAGCTGTAAGCGAGCAGCACAGGATGCATTAACAACCACAGCTTCACACCTAGCTGCTGACACCACTGCTAGCCCAAGGACACTGGGAATGGCACCGGGGAGCAGAGCAGGCAGCAGCAAAGTGGAACCAGCATCAGCCCCGAGGGTGGCCGCTGGTCTCTGCTGCGCAGGGGGGACACCACAGCACGTTGTAGCTGTATTTGCGGCACGAATAGGGCACAACCAGGTGGGTTCCCACTCTTTGTAGCTGCTTTTGTGGCTAACAAGTCCTTCATCTTTACTTGCCCATCCGTGAAGTAGCTGCATACCCAGCCATGCCTCCAGGAGACCTGGGCACGTGCACGCCCAGCTCCACAAGCCTGCAAACGGCTGACAAACAAATTGTCCAGTAGCCTCTTCTCCAAGAGCCTGAAAGCCCAGCCCAGGCTGCTTGCCTCTGCCTTGGTGCTCGGCTTTGATGCTCTGATACAGTTTTGATGACCTCTGTGACAATAAATACTGATATCAAACCCCTCTTTATCCATAATTCCCCCTATCTAAACCCAGGCTGTTTCCCTCATCATGATTCACTAACCCCAGTAGCTCCCCTGAGGCTAACAGTATCCTTGAACTGCTTCATATTCTAGAGTTTTAGAAATGACACGACTGGCATTCTTTTTTTTTTTTTTTTTTTTTTTTTTTTTTTTTTTTTTCTTCTCGCCCTCTTTCTCTTGTAGTAACAGTCTTGTTTCCAAATTTGAGGGTAGGATCTTCTGGGCAGTTTGAAAAGAACCCAGAAACCTTCCATTAGGTCTACAGGTTGCCGCAGAGAAGGGTTACCGTGGTCTATGGGCAATTCTATTAGCATTCAGTAATTTCTAACCAAGGCCCACTCGGTGAGCAGCAGCGCGCCAGCCGTGCCGTGCCTGGCTCTGGGTGAGCCCCCTTCTGTCTTCGCTTTTGCTGTATTCCAGAAGCGTGCGTGATACGAGAGCTCTTGGGGCAGATTTCAAAGGACATTTGCGCCCCACGTGTTGTGCAGAATAAGCAAGATGCCTCCTAAAGTCAATGGGAATGAGGAATTGCATGCTTTAGAAAATCCCTCTTAATAGCTGCATCTAAACATGGGACCTGACTCTGCTGGTTTTCCCGAGGAGGCAGGATCTTCCAGTACCGCGTGCCAAGGCTTTAGTAATAGACTTACACACACAGTCCCCATGGCCCTACAGTGACTGACTCCTTCCAAGCCCAGCGGCCCGTTCCTGGCCGGAATCGCTGTGCTCTTGTTCTTCACAGATGCAGGCGCATCCTTTCTGCGCAGCGCTTGGAGGCCAGCTCTAAGTCTCCAGGTTTTCTGTAAGAAAGTGGAGCTGTTGGAGATCGATCGTATTAACAGCTACGCAGAAAAGTCTCCGTGCCTGGGAATAAGGCAGATTATTCCAGTCCCGGACTGTCTCAGACCCATACATAGCAAGGCGGTTCGTGGAAGTTGCTGGCATTGAGAGGTAAAAAGGTTCAGCTAACAAAGAGCTCTCCGCCATGAAAGAGAACGAAGCCTGATTGCACCTAGCAAACGAGGCGTGAAACCTGGTCTGCACGCAGCAGCTCGCTGGGCAGCTCAGCATCCCTCCCGTTTCCATTCTGGTCTGGTTTGTAATCAGGTGCTGTTTCTGAATGCAAACGGAGATCAAGGCCTCATTCTAGCTTGAACTCTGCTTGCTCGGAGGTGGAGGTGCCAAGTCCAGCTTCCTACCTCTGCTGTAGATAGGCAAAGAAAATGCCGATTTCCCTAGTAGGTGGCTAGGAGAAACCACAGGGGACGGAGCTGGAGGGCAGCACCCAGGATGTGTGGTAGCAAGTTTAGAAGGCAGGAGATGGTCCCTCCCTGCAGCATTTACCAAAAGCAGGTGTTAGTCACACAGATGTAGCTTCTCCAGATTCTCAACAGCAAACTAGATTCCTCCTCCTCCTTTGGATAAGTATCCGCCCCGGGTGGACGTGCTCAGCATCGCTCTCCCCCGCATCCTGAAGTCGGAGGCTTTAAGGAGGAGGCTGCAGCCCATGGTTCCTCCTGGCTGCAGAGCAGCACGGGTGCTGCAAGCGGAGAACCACAGTAGGTCACGCCTGGCCCTCTTGGGAGCAAGGGCTGGGCTGACTTAGTTACCAGCTTGAACACATGGGCCTTCTCCCTTCCACATCTTGACCTCACCCGCCCGTGCCGAGCCTCGGGAGCCCTGATGCTTCCTCTCCATCCCCACGCGGCGCACGGCTCGCCCAGCCTGCCTCTGCCTCGCCGTCCTCCTTCGCTTGGACCACCCTCACTAAAATAGCATCATTACCTAAATGCGGAGGGAAGCGTTGCATTATTTAGAGGCCTGAAATCCTGGCACCTCCCCATCTTTGTGCTGTGTTAGTGCCAGCCCCAGCCAGGGCCCCCATTGAGCACCCCTGGAGCCCCCACCCCACGCACTGCCGCTCCCTCCACCCACACGGCTGCACCGAGGTGGGTCCTGCTGGCTCCCATGGCCACTGGTCACAGTCTGAATGGGTGCTCTGCTCCCTGGAGAGCAACTGTCACGAAAACGCCTGCAAAGACCCAGAGAAGAACTAAAAAACCCCCTGTCCCATCTCCCCTCCTGCTTCGGTGAGGACATCAGCTCCTCTCTGCACAGCTTTGCCCTAATGCCAAGCAGCAAGCCAGGAGCATCTCCCCTCCCGCCAGGCTCATACAGCTCGCCGACGCGCCACCACGTTAGCAGCCTGCCAGGCTCACGGGGAGGGGTGGGAAGGGACCGGAGGTACGACAGGGATTTGGGAGTGAGCAGCAGAAATCCTCCGCTGCTCCCTGCTCACGTCTTCATACGAGCAGGGTCTGGTGGCCTGGCCCTGCTGGCTGGGTGCTGCGTAGCTGTCGCTTGGGGGGCTGGCTGTAACCAGAACAACCGAGTGAATGAAGTAGAAAATGAACATCCTTGCTTTGTGGATGAGAAACCGATGCACAAAATACTCAGTTACCTCCCCACGGCCATGCAGGGGGTCTGAGGCTTTTTCATGGAGCTCCGAGCCTGCCGCAGAGTCCTGGCTCCTGCTTTTCTGGGCTTTGTTATTTGAACATTGATGAACAAGGTTTTAAAAAAATTCAATCATCTCCTAACTTGCCTCTTGCCCTACATACCAGACTGGAGGGCAACCAGGATATGAAACATCATGTGTACAAAACCAGGACCTTCTCTGCAGGGCCTCTTGACACTGATGTTTATAAGGAAATACAGAATTACTTGAAGGTATCGCAGTGTATAATTGCGGTTTCACTTCTAGGGGTTATTTCAGGTGAACCTGACCTGCTTCTAATGAAATTAGCACTTTTTATCTGCAGTAACCTAGCAGCTCTTTGAGGTAGGGACCATGCTCATGTGCACTCAGTGCCTGGTACATGAGACTCCCTTGGGGTGGGGTCCCGAGACACTACTTCATTACTGCAGCTAATTAATCATCCAGAGCACTGCAGACAAGAAAAGGTAATTTGTTTTCTCCTGCAAAGTGAATAGAGGTAGGGAGGAAAAAAAGCCCCGGCTTCCCTGTGAGCTGGCGTTGGCCTGCCCTGGTGAGACAAGGACCGAAGGGCTTGGGTGTGGGAAAGCTCCCCATTAAACCTGGGGACAGCGGGGGGTTCCTGGAAGTGACAGTCGCACAATGGGGCTTTTGTCGGAGAGGCACCGAGGGCCAGATGATGTCACCTTGCGCGGGGCTGCCTGTGCCGCTGGGGATGGCGCTCAGCAGCGTTGCAGGATCTCCAACAGGGAGGAGGCAGGGAAAAGGCTGCTTTCATCCCACCCTTTTTTAAAAGCAGGCGAAGCAGCTTTGTTCCCGAACAGTCTGCCTGTTTTCAGAGGTGGAAGGGGCTAATTAAAGAGCTGCTGCCGCCGGTCTCCCCACCAGCTCCCATCACCTGCAGGAGCTCTGGTTTCCCCACGGCTGTAACCCAGACCAGTCTTTGCTCCACATCCTTTTGACTGGCTCAGAGGGACATCTAAAGTCCAGCCCTGTCCTCTGCCTTTGCCACCTCACCTCTAGGTGGAAAGATGGAGCTATCTTGAAAGGCTGCCTGATCCTCCAACAGCTGGAGACTTCCCAAGGGTGAGAGCTGCTGAAGATGGGGAAAAGGGGGATGAAAAGGAAAGCCTGTATTAACATGCCTGTCTGAATGCTCTGCAGAGCCTCAGAAAGCAGGATTCACTCAGAAGGCAAAGGAGACCTGGATAAAAGGCAGCTCTTTCCCCTGCCTCCCCCTTACCTGACCGACCTCCAGCTCCCGTGCCCGCAGGCAGCATCCTCGCAGCCCCCGCAGCCGGAGGTCAGGCAGCTCCCCAGCCACCCCAGCCCAGCCCTAGCAGTTTCTCCCCCAAACAGAGAGGTGGGACGAAGGTTTTAAAGGTTTAATGTCCAAACTATAGCACAACCCATGGCAACTCCTTCTGTGTGGTGGTCTGTTAGGGCAGCCCTCCTAGAAACCGGCGTTTCTCAGGCCGTGCGGTACAACTGACAGATCCCAGCCCTCCCAAACTGGGGGGCATCGGGCAGATCTTTACCTGGTCAGTGCACAGACCTCCGTTCCTGCTGAGGAAAGAGGGTGCCTGCTTGCATTTCTCCATCCTCATGCTAAGGAGCCGTTTGGTGTTGCTCTCCAAATTCATCTGTGCTGTAAACAGGCTCTCAAAGTCCGAGAGCGCGGCTCAAGGCTACAGGGTGCAGCAGGGTCCAGGGCTGCTCCATGGGCGGCTGCTGGGTGGCCACGGGGCCCGCAGCCCCGCTGGGGATCACACGTTCATACACACCATGTGGTGGGGAGGTGCAGTCCTCACCATGAGCGGGTGCTGGAAACTCCTGATGGCAGCTCACTGCTCTGCCTTGACTTGCCAGACGGACGCCTGATCAATCAGCCAGCCTCAGTTTCCCCGTCTCGGAGCTCTGGCTAACGTCTGCCCACCTCGGGGGAAAGCTACGGCTCAGCACTCACATCTGCAAAAGAATTTGAAGCATAGAAGGCTCTGCTCAGAGAAGGTCTTCAGATTAGTCAGCTCCCAGTGTGGCTGGGTTTGAATATTTATGAAAGCGGAAAATTGCCAGGCGTGTTTTGCTGAGCTGTACAGCTCCTTTCCTGAAAGGAACATTTTTCCCAAACCAGTGTTTGGAGGCTCGTTTAGCTCGGTCTCTCCACAAACCGTCACTCCACCAAGGTGACAAGCAGGAGTCCGGGATGATAGCAAGCAGGGTGTCTCCAAGGGGACGTAGAGGGCACACAAGATGTTTGGGCTGACACAAGCTGTCAATGCACTGGGAGCCCTAAAGCTGTTGGGAAGGAGTGTCCAGAGAACCTGGATCCACAGGTTGCTCTCCTGTTAAACTGTTTGTCCGAGGGTTCCAAAACCCTGGCAGGAGGGTGGCACTTGGTACCGCTTCCAAAGGGATTATTTTTTTTCCCCTTAGACCCTCAGTGCTGTTGTAGCTTCACTCAGAAGCATCACCCCAGAGCATCTCCAAAGCCAAACAGGAGTTAGCAGGAGGCGGCCAGGCCAGGCATGCCCAGCATTCCTGGTGTTGCCTCTTCCAGAAGCTTCTATCCCCTAAAGAGCATCCTAAAGAGCAGGAGGGAAAACACCTGCATCTCTGCAGCAAGCTGGAACACAGCCAGAGCCAGGACTAAGAGGACAGGGCCGAGCTCTCACGCCCTTTTCCATTTACAGGCAACTTTCAAGAAGCTGCTTTTGGAGCTGCACTTGGGAGCTAAGCCTGGAACTGGCTGGACACAGCTGAAGTGCCCTCCTGCTGGCTGAGGGGTTGTGGGGCACAGGTCCAAGAAGACCTGCAGATCAGACCAATTTAAATAGTGCTGACAATGCCAAACGGGAGACTCCAGAAATGCAAATATTTTCTTAGCTTAACTCAGGTTTTTACAATTCCCTCCGCTGCCCTTCATCCCTCCTCCCCCCTCAATCTGCAGCATGGCTCAGCTCCAGCCGCAGCGAGGGCCTGACCACCAAGTTGGGGCTTTAGCAAGGGGCTTGGCCAACAGACCCCTCACGAGTGAGGTGCTTGTGCGCCTCCTTGCACCCTGGCCAGCCAGGGCCCCATCCCATCGTACCTGAGCAAGGTGAGCAGAGCCGAGCCCAGGTAGTCACCAGGCTCAATCAAGAGCCCAAGATCATTGGGCAGGTCTATGCTGATGAGACCGATCCAAGGCCAAGGTGGGAGGTCAGTGTGCAGGTCAGGGTTGGCAGGTCCATGGCCAGGCATGGCTATGGCTAAAGCTGGAGACCAACACCCCTACAATGGAGCCAAGGAAAAGGAAGAGGCCCCAGAGCTGAGCTTAAATGGAGTTCCTGTGCCTGTGGGTAGGGTGTGGGTGGAGGCCCCAGGTGAGGCTGGTCAGGACCATTAATGCCTCTTCACAGCTGGTCACTGTGAAGGGGCCAAAGTGAGAAGAGCCGGGGGTGTCAGCCAAGTGCTGGGACTCCATAATCTTGGAGTCTGACCCCTGCCCCTTGGCCGCCTCCCAGTACCTCTGCTTCCACTTTCCAGTTCTGAAAGAGCAGTTACCTGCCTGACCAAGCCAGTGTTGGGAAGCAGATGGTTTCATGTCCCTTAGATGTGGTCTGCTGGGGAGATTTTGAGCTTAGAGACTGGATTTTCCCATTAACCCTTTCATCACAGCTATACGGCAAGATGTCTCCAGCTCCTGCACCCGAGCAGCATCTGCAGAGCCGCTGCACGTTGGGCACCGGCTCCAGGGCAGCCACAGCAGCCCGGTCAATAAATCGTCTGTGGCCAGTCTATCCCGTGGTGCTGTTCTTGCCAAGCCTAATCCAAGCTTAGCCTGTAAGCAGGTCTCTGCAGCGCAGGCTGCGGCCAGGGACGTCGGCATTGCTGGGTGGGTTGTGTGGAGAGGGAACCCGAGGTTTAGGTGGAGTCCTCAGGAAGGAGCGTGTGGAGGTCCCCAGAGAAGGTGCACTGGGCCGGGGACCCTGCTCCTGCTGCCCACCTCTCCTGGGGGTCACCCACACGGACTGCCGGGCATGACAGGACCAATGCACAGGAGTCCTGGGAAGGAGAGCGGGGTGGGATCTTCTGGTGGGTGACACCAGGGTCCTGAACCCCAGGGATGGTGCTAAGAGGGGCGAGGGCACAAGGCCACTCACCAGAGGTTGCGCTCCAATTAGGAAGGGGGCAGAGAGGGTTGCACTCAAACGTGCAAACTCAGCCCTGACCGGCCAGCTCCCGAGCACTGGCAAAGGAGAGGGGGGGATGGCAGGGCCACCCGAAACCTGCACCCTGAGCCCTGGTCTGGCGCAGAAGCATGCCCAGGTACCTGCTCCCCACAAACGAGCTGAGGCCACGTCCCAGCACCCCAACTCCAGGGCTGGAGCACAAACCTGCGGACGCTGCCCTGCATCGTTGGGGAAGCCGGAGCCCTGCCCGGCTCCGCAGGCAGCGAGCACCGCTGCCACAGCGCAGAACCAGGACTAAATGAATCCATGCGGCGTGATTAACCAGGGTCACATTTCCTCGCTGCCCTTCCAGGGACTCCCAGAAACCCGGTGGGGCCACGATAGCCCCTCGGCCCCCTTCAGCTCACTGCGTGGGGAGCGGTCTGCGGTACCAACAGAGAATTTGTTGGATGGTGGAAGGAGCTCATTTAAATGAGAAAAAAAAAAAAGACTTTGAGTATGTTGCCAGCATTCTCCTTGCCTATTGTACTCCCCCCTTCGGTTTCTGCTTTCCACTGAACAGTTTTATGTTTCCAAGGATCATAAATTCTCATTTTTCCACTGGGCAGGAGGTGCGCTCCTGGGCTCCGCTGCTTCCTGCGTGGCTTTTGTGTCCGTGTTGCCCAGTTACTGCGGCACAGACCCGGGCTATGCCCAGCCGCATTCACACCGGCCCCGGCCCTGGGAGCGTGCACCCCGCCGCCGGGCACCGGGGGGTCACAGGATCCGGCCGGGCCCGTGCTTCCCGGGAGGACAAAGCAAGGGCCAGAACCAGCGGCTGCCAGCCGGAGGCCGGGCGGGAGCGGGATGTGGCCGACCGGTGAAACGCCGGTGCCTGGCAGGGCTGGCACGGGGAGGGGGGGCGATGGGATGGAGAAGGGGGGGCAAGGGGGGGGAGGGGGGGGGGGGCGATGGGAGGCGGGGGGGGGGGGTGATGTGATGCAGGAGGGGAGCGGGGTGCGATGCGATGCAGAAGGGGGGCAATGTGATGCAGAAGGGGAGGGGGCGATGTGATGCAGAAGGGGGGGGCGATGTGAGGCAGAAGGGGGGGGGGGCGGGGCGATGCAGGAGGGGGGGGGGGGGGGGATGGGGGGAGGGGGGGGGAGGCAATGCGATGCAGAAGGGGCCGCGGTGGCTCAGGGGGGATGGAGGCTGCGGTGCCCAGGGTGTGGGAACTGACTCCGCTCGCGGGCAGCTCCGAGGTGGCACGCAGCGCTCGGCCAAGCTGCACTGGCTGGGAGGAGAACTCGGGAGTTTTCGGTAGCGTCGGTTCCAGGCGGCAGCACGCCAAGCACCAGGAATCCAAACAGCAGTCGAGATAATGCCGTGTCCTCATGCCGTGCGGGTCAGTTTGGTTTGAAATTAATAACATTCCTGAACTTGAAATCCTTGGTTTCATCATGGCTTTCACTCCTAAAATGGCACTCGTATGGCATCGGAGGTGGCGTACCGCAGGGGGAGGGCAGGATGCCGGCTGGGATGCGGCCGGGCGCCAGCCTGGGAGCAGGAGCAGGGCCCGGGGGGTCCTGCCGGGGTGACGCTGCCCGCAGTCGGTCTGCGGGGGGGCAGAGCCCAGCAGATTTCCACCTCCTCATTGCCATGCTCCCCGTGTCCGTCTGGCAGGCAGGGTTCGGGAAGGGGCCGGGGCCGCTCTTTGTTGCGGGGTTGTTTATGGACGCACACATCCTGCAGCCTGCGGGGCTGGGGGGGGGCCGGGGGCAGGACAGCAGGCTGAGGGCTGCCTGGAGAATTTACAGCTTCAGGAAGAGTCCCCCATTGCCAAGCCTGCGGCATCTTCCTTTGGGCAGGCAAACAAAGCACTTACCCGGGAGCAACTGGGAGCACTGGGGCGCTCCTGTTTCAAACACCCCGAGAGCCTCTGCCCTGATCTCCCGGAATACAGCTCGGGATGCAGAGCAGCAAAGAGCCACGGCAGGGAGCGTGTCCTGGCTCTCTGGAGTCCGGCCCTTCCGCTCTTCGTCAACGAGGAAGATGCATGTTTTGGAAACAGAAGCTGCCTCCAAGACTTGCAAACTCTCTATTTTATGACAGTTTTCATTTGCATAATGAAGGCCCTGCTACCTTCAGTAATTAATCACATTAAGAATCGCTTCCTTGAATAACGCTATTCATGCGAGTTGTTCTTGGTGCTGGAAGCTGCATATGATTTCCAATGTGCATTAGCCCATCTCTTTCATCAGCAGATGGAAGCTGGTAACTGCATGTGTAATTTATATCTGCTTGGGTGGAATTATCAGATGAAATATGCATTACACGGCGCCATTAACGTTTCTAGTCATACAGTCGTTAGCTCCTGGGTAAGTTAATATTGCATGCCAGCGGTGTGTGGGACCATACGAAAGGCAAGGACTCGAACACGGGGATTTAAAAGCAGAAATAGAAAGTATTCCAGGTCAGCCACATCAGGAATAGAATTAATGAAGCTGCTAAATTAAATGAGATGCATTGCCCTTTTTTGACCTGCATTTTTTTTATAAAATGTCCCACCTTGTCTCCATAGCTGCCAGGCTTGCCTGCCGAATCGCCGTGTAAGGGCAACTCCAGACCCTTTGACACCCGGAAAGCTTCCCCCCGTAGGATAGCACAAGAATAACGATTGCGTCTCGGAAGGCAGCAGAGAAGACGAACGCTGCTGTGTGGGTTTGGATTTGTTGGTAACCTTGACAAATTTGAAAAAAAAAAAAACAAACGCATCAATTCAATAGTACGAAAAAAAATACCAGGGGCCAGACTTTGGGCTCGGACGGCAGTGCCGGGTTAGCCAGGGAGCCTGGTGCTCGGACACGGGTTGGTTTATGCAAGAACCTCTTTTTATAGGAGATAGTCTGCTCTCCTGGAGTGTAATTTTTCATGGGCTTTTTTGTCCTTATATAAATCACAGTTAATTAAAATACTGATTCCTGCTTGATAGGAAGCAATTAAATGACTGAAGCTGTATCCCATCTGCCTCTCATGTGAGGAGATGGAGAGAGAGCCCAGTCCAAGCTGGTGCAGCGTGGGCTCGGGGGCTTTCGCCCAGCCCTGCTCTCGGGCGCGCGGTGCTCCCGCCGGCGTTCCCGCTCTGCGTGCCGAGCAGCCCGTCGGGGGGCCGGGCCATCCCACTGCTCCCGCTGCTTGAGGGTTTTCACCCTTTAGAAAGGATTTGGGGGGCCAACGAGTGTTAACTACTTTCAGGCCAAGCTGATTCTGCGGCGGGGTGCTGGCGAGGATGCCGCAGCAAAGCGCGAGCAGCAGCGCCCGCGAGCCGGAGGGCGCGAGCAGGGCTGGCAAACCCACCGGCCCCTTCCGTGCCGTGGCAAAGGGCTGCGTCCCGAGCAGAGCCCCAGGGTGCTGCCCACAGGCTGCAAGGGTCACAACCGCTCCAGACGCCGTGTGCGGGGCACAAGCTCCTGGCACAAGCTCCGAGCGTTGCCCCGGGTGCCTCTCCAGCCCCGGCGGCGGCCCACGGCACGGCGAGGGCAGAGCGTGGCGGGCAGCTCACACCGGCTGCGCGGCTCCGCTTGGAGCCCAAGCCCCGTACCTGTCCTGGAGTCAGCGGGGTGGGGCGGGGTGGTAGCTGGCTGAAGTTCCCCGGCTTTTCAGAGGCTTGCCATCACTCCTGGCAGCACCCGGAGATGCGCTGCCGCTGCTCCTGATTGTTCCTTTCTGTCCAAGAGAGAAAGAAAAAAGCGTCTTTGCAAAATCCAGACTTGGACTTTGCTTAAAGCCTTTGAGTAAAGAGCCTTGTTTGAATGTAATTGCACCCCTGTTGCTACAAGGGGAAAATACGCTGTATTGCGCTCTCTTTCTTGGAAAGCTCGGCTAGTATTTTCCCAGCCATTTGAGTATAAAGAAAGATAAATAGCTCTTTAGCGGGCAAAACAATCTATCCCAGTTTTATTGACATTCATGCAAGCAGACGAGGGGAAGCAGTTTGGCGATGCCGAGCGAGGGGAGGGGGAAGCTCCAGCCTGGCGGCGCTGGGAGCACCCAGCAAGGCTGGGCCGGGGGGGCCGGGGCACCGGGGGGCTGCAGGGTGGCAGAAGCCCTCTTGGGTGCCGAGGCCGGCGAGCCCGGCGCCTGTCCTTGCCCCCACAGATGTGTGCATCTCCTGGGGCCCCCCCAGCCCGCAGCAGCCTGAGGGATGCGCCCATCATTTCGCTCCTCCCTATAAAAACAAAGCGTGCATAGCAAATTTAGCTTTGGCTTCACACGCAATGGTGCTATAGATAGATTTTTAGAGAGCTTGTCTCAGAGTAATAATTCATGGGGAGATCAAAAGGCTATGGTTTAATCCGGGGTCTGGCTGATACCATAAACCTTGCAGGGTGCTAAGGATTCAATGAGCGGCAGCAAAAGCCTGATAAACATGAAAGCCACCCAATTTTCTGCCTGTAAGGCTGGCGTGGCTTACAATGGGTGCTGAGGGCTGGGACGATGCCTCTCTTCTCCAAAGTGCTTGGGTGCCGTGCTGACACGGAGCCACGCAGAGTCCTTCAACTGAGGCTCCGGGAAGAGGTGCCTGGACTCCCTTAACGGCTCGGTTGCTACCTGCAGCTCTGCCAACTGTATAAAGAGATAAGATTTCTAATTAGATGCCTAATTACACGGTGTAGGTAGGCTTCAGGTTGCACTCCACCACTTGGCATCACCTTGTCCTCCAAGTCTACGAACCACGCGGTCTGCGTTGATTCTCCAAAGCGATGTGGCAGAGCCATCCCCGGGGACCATGGAGGCTGGCGATGGAGCGGAGGCACCTCCCATCCCCTTGAGCCCATCAAGGCGGTGTAGCATTCCCTGGGAAGGCTCGGTGGCACGGTGGGCTTGGTGGCACGGTGGGCTCGGTGGCACGGTGGGCTCGGTGGCACAGTGCTCGCCAGCAAGGTGGCCGGCTGTCCTCGGGGGGGACAAGATGCCGCAGAGGGGGCCGAGTCGCCCTGGCACCTTCGCAGGGAGCGCTTGCAAGCTGCCTCCGATCTGACAGGCTGCCGGAAGGTACAGCCAGAGCCCACCTACCGCCTGTTTTCTGGTAGCCCATAACCAGCAGCGTGTGGCCATGCCGCCCCGGTGATGTCCCCTTTGCCGAGTCCCAGCTCCGTTACTGCACCGCTGACGGTTAAACCAGGGGATTTGTAACCTCTGCTTTCCAGCAATGGCAACGGTACATCGCGTTAACTCAAAGGATTTATTTTTTAATAGATACGTGTGGCTGTTACTGTCGCTGCACTGACAGTAACGGATGGGCTGGCTTAGGTAAATTGAGGATCTGGCCCAGGAAAGCTGGGTTTCAGCTAGGGACTGTGAAAACCACGGGGTATCAAAATGCTGTATTTGGAAGCCAAAAATACTGCCTAAGCCAGGGCCAGTGAGGATCAATGCTGTAAATACAGGTCTCCAGAGTGAAAGGGCTCTGCTACGCTTCTGGCTGCCAGCAAAAGCAACATTTAAAAGCTGGGAGTTTAATTTTTAACACAAATGGAGGTGAGTTCAGACTGCAGACACCTGCAGGTGAGGAGCTGGGTTTTTCTCCAGAGATACCGAGCCCACGGAGGTTAATGTGATTATGTAAATGACTGAGGTATAATTGCGTTATTGCCACCCATCTGGCCCTCCCTGCAATTCGTAAGTGATTTTATATTCCCCGTGCACTGCGGCGCTGACATACAAGGGCTCTGGAGATGCCGTAAATCACTGCTTGGTGTTTGCTGCCAGCGCCGTCTTCCCTCTCTTCTAACCCGGGTTGTTCTTCCCACCAGTACGAATTCAAAGCCAAGAACATTAAGAAGAAGAAAGTGAGCATTATCGTCTCCGTGGACGGGGTGAAGGTGATTCTGCGCAAGAAGCAGAAGGTGAGGCTCCCCCATCCCGCCGGGGCACCCAAGGCCGGCGCGCCCGGGACGCTGGCTCTGGCCACGTCTGGGTGTCACTGCTGCACAGGACAGTCACACTGCTAACCGGAACCGGCCTTGCCCTAAAAACCACCCAGAATTTTCACAAGGAAACACTGCATTTTTCATCAAACTAATAGCAAAACCTTGCTGATAAAAGGGGGAAAATTACACAGTGGGAAGGTTTTTTTTTTTCCTTCTTCTATCACAAAACGTCAAGCTTTCAGGAAATAGGGTTTCTTTTCCTTGTTAATACCAGCAGGCCTTTTCCCTGCTGCCTGGGCTGAGCACCCCTCAGCTCATCGCCCAGGCTGGGCTTCCCGCCGAGCCAAGCCAGCGGCTGGACCCAGATCTCCTACTCAGAGCCTTCTTCCCCCAAACCTGCTACTCTTCTGCATATTTGATGCTATAAATTAATCTTAGGGACCATTTGCAGGCCTGAAGGCTGTGCTCAGATGGCCAGATATGATAAATGATCAAAGAAATCTATTTTTATCCAAGATACCGATGAAACAGCCATCGATCATGTAGTCACACTCCAGCCTGGCTGTGGCTGGGGACAAACGCGCTGTTTTCCAGGGTTCCTGCCCATCAGCCTGCTGGAGTTTCATTTTGGCGTGGCTCACTGTAATTTTGTTCCTGCCTTCTGCTTACAGAGAAAGGAGTGGACCTGGGACGAGAGTAAGATGGTGGTGATGCACGACCCCGTGTACAGGTACGCGGCCGGGGGTTTACACCAGCCAGGTCCCCCCAGCTCTGAGGGATGCGTACCCCACCTCCCGCTTGCCGAGTTCCCTCCACCACGGCTGGCTTCCCAAAGGAGCATCAAAAATTAACAAGGCTGCAAAATTGCCGCTGATGGAGAATCCTTTTCATACGTTTTTGAGAGTAAGACGGACTGATCCAGCTTTGAAGCTGGCTCTGCTTTGAATAGAGGTTAGAGTAGGGGACCCCCCGAGATGCCTTCAACCCCAGTTACTCGCCCTTTGATTCCGACTCTGAAGCCAGGCTTCCCGTGGTTTTCCTTCAGAGCATGGCCCGCGTCTGCTTCTGAAGAAGGGCCTTACCCTAAGGCATAAATGCTTACGGGGAATTAACCCGTACGGGATGGGGTAAGATAGCATTGACTTCCCATAGGACCTGCCACGGGATCGCAAAGTATTTTGGAGACCACAAGCGCCACCCAGATGCCTCAGGGCCCATCAGGGATGGCTTCCTTGAAGGCAGCCCAGCGATGGCGCGCAGCCTAAGGACGCAGTTAAGAGCACGGGCTGGACCAGGCTCTCGGATCCGCTAAGTGGATAATTGTACCAGGAGCCCCGAGGGCTGGGGTCACCAGCACCGGCTCTCGGGGTCAGAGCCCTTGGTGAGGACCGAAGGAGCGCAGGGCGTGCCGATGCATTACCCGAGCCTACCTCTCCCTTCTGGCGTTTTTTACAGATTATGTGGTACATGGGCAATAACTCCTCCAATTGCAAGCTCAACACAAAAAAATTCCAATCACAGACAAGAGTAAAAGAAAAAAACATCTCAAGAATCCCTTCGCTTTCCTCTCTATTCAGAGCTGAACTCACTTGTCACATTTTTACCTCGTTAAATCAAATACATAAAAAGGTCTTTAAAAACGGTTTTGCAGCACGAGGGGGGCAACAAAGTCAGCCCGAACAGGAGAGAGAAAAATGCTCAGCGTACACTCAGCACCCCGGGGAGAGGCACCCAGGGGATGCTGGCTTTTGTGCCGTGCTGGGAAGACGCTGGGAACGCTCGCCTGCTGGGAACGGGCCCGTGCTGGGTCCCTGGGCTGGCGGCGCGGGGCGGGCAGGACGTTCACTCTGCAGGCAGTCGTGCCAGGCTGCAGCCCGGGCAGGGATTAATTGCTGGGGCTAAAAATAGCCACACGCTTTCCAATACTATAGATTTTTTTTTTTTTTTTCAGCTTTCCTACAGCATCTTTAAAAAGCTTTTGCCTACTTCAGAAACCAGAAGGTTTTCCATCAAGCCAGAAACACTCTCTAAATCCATCACCTCCTGCCTTGAAAATCACGGGAGGGGCCGTGCAGCCGGCACCGCCTCATTCCTCCGGCTCCCCAGCCCTGGGGACACGCGGGAGCCTGCAAGGTTGTCTGGGGGCACAGGCTCCCCCGGGGGTTTAATTCCCTTTGTCTCTCTCCCACCTAGAATCTTCTACGTGTCTCACGACTCGCAAGACCTGAAAATATTTAGCTACATCGCAAGGGACGGCGCTAACAACTCCTTCAGGTGCAACGTCTTCAAATCAAAGAAGAAGGTAGGATGCTGCTGGGGTGAGAGGTCTCTGGGGGACCTCGCACCTTCCCGTGCTGGAGCCAAAGTCACCGCTGGGTCGGAGGGTGCGGATCCCTGGGGAGAGACCGAGGCAGTGCCAGTGCTGGATGTCCCCAAAAAAAGTGCCTGGTCCCTGTCCCAGCGCAGCCCGCCTGCCCCAGCCCACTTGGAGATAAGGGCACCCTTCTCCAAGAGCGGGGGACCGGGGCGATGCCCATGCCGGGTCTGGTGGTGGGCAGCACTGGACCCCCGCCATGGGACGAGGGGGAAGCGCGGGGGCGGGAAGCAGGGGGATGGCTCCCACTTTCCCCATCGGCGGCGGGGCGGCAGCGCGGCCGCCGCGGGGCTGAGCGGCGCGGGTTTGCTCCGCAGAGCCAGGCGATGCGGGTGGTGCGCACGGTGGGGCAGGCCTTCGAGGTGTGCCACAAGCTGAGCCTGCAGCACGCCCTGCAGAACGCCGACGGGCAGGCGGACGGCGCCAGCGACAAGTCGGCCGAGGAGCAGCCGCTGGAAGGTGACGCGCAGGTCCCCGCGGGGCGCGGGCAGACCCCTCCCCTAGCACCGGCAGCAGGGACGATTTGGGTGGGGAACTGCAAGGTGGCATGTCCTTGGTGGGCCAGCCCTAGTGCCAGCGAGAGCTTCGGGCCCCTTCGGATGGGGGGCACGGGGAATCCGCCCTGTGTGCCCACCCGCCCTGGGCACCGGGGAGGCGGAGGCCCCTCGTCCAGCAAGTGGAGGGTGGGCACCTACCAGCCCCTGGGCTGGCCCCGCTCCCTTCCTCCTGCTCCTCCCCAGCACGCCGAGACTTGGAGCAAGTCCTGGCCGTTGTCCCTGAGCTGCCACCGTGGCTGCCAGCCTTGCTCGGGGCCCTGGCTCCTTGCTGTCACCCTGCGGCGGGGGGGGGCTTGGGTTTATTTATCCGTCTCGTTTGAAGTTCACCAGATAAAGGGCTCCAAGATCACGGACGTGGACGAGGTTGGCATCGACTCTGACGGCATCTGTGCGTCTGAGAGGGGACCCGGAGAGCTGCCCGCTGCCAGGGGGGACCTCGGCGTGCTGAAACCTGGGCAACCCTCAAAGGACCAGAACTGCCAGGTAAGGGGGTCTGGCCCTGCTCCTACCTGTTACTGCCAGCTAAGGGGTAAGGGGAGTCCCCCAGGGCTGGGGGACGGTCCACATGCTCTGCTGCTGCTGGGGTCCCTCTGCTTGGGGTCACCGATGATGAGGAGGGGCTTCCATGGAGACCCCGGGGCAGCCCCCGGGCTCCCTGCTCTGGCAGCCCCCGGGGCAGGACGGGGTGTTCAGCACACGGCCGAGCTGCGGCAACGCTGCGCCCCAGCGCCAGGGCAGGGGGAGAGGTGAGAGCTGGGACCACGGCGCGCGGCTGAGCCGGCTTCGGACCCAACCCGGGAGAGCCCACCCGTGCGGGCAGGGCAGAGCAGCGAGAGGCTCTGCTGGAGCCATCGCCCGGCGCTGGGGAGGAGAAGCGAGGCAGAACCCCCTCCCACAGCAGCGCCCACACAGCAGACGATGCATCTCTGGCCAGGCAGCCATCGCCCTGCCACGCGGGATGGATTTCTGTGCCCCAGCGCCGCTCTGCAGCAGTCGCTCGTCCAACTGCCCCGGCAGTGATCACAGAATCATAGAATCATAGAATCATAGAATCATAGAATGTTTTGGGTTGGAAGGGACCACTAGAGGTCATCGAGTCCAACCCCCCTGCAGTCAGCAGGGACACGGCTAACTAGATCGGGCTGATCCCTGGCTCCCCTCGCCCCCCCCCAGGCCCAGGGAGCAGCATCCTGAGGGGGCCCAGCCTGGCAGCGCAGGCACCCCAGGCACGTTCAGCACGAGCCGTGGTTTCTCCGTAAGGAAGAGCTGCTCCGCAGGGCTTCTCCGTGAGCACTTCCCGGTGGCCTAAATGGCATCGCTTCGTCTCACACAAGCGTACCACTTGCAGGGCCTGGCTGAAAACCGCTGGGGTGATGCGCCCAGTGGGATCCACTGGCATGACTGGGAAGGCAGGGCTTTCCTGCACTTCCCTTCGGGGGGCCGGAGCTGCCCAAACAGGGGCGCAGGAAAGGCAGCGGCCACTGGCCCAGCAGGGCACATTGCAAGGGGAACCATCCTAAAAGAGCCCCGCTGCCAGGGGGGGAGGAGGCTGCCTGCCGGGGGGCTGTGCTGCCGGGCTCTGGGCTGCCTGCCGAGCCCCCCGGTGCTACAGAGGGCCAGGTGAGCCATGCACGGGGCCACCACACGGTCCCAGGGCATGCGAGGTGGCTGCAAGCTTACCCACCCCGGGCTGAACCAGCAGACCCTGGGCTCTGAGCACCGTGCCGGAGCGGGGGGGGCTTGCGGCTGGCTCAGGAGCTGCTCTGATTTCGGCCGGTGTTCTCACTGCCCTTCTCATGCTGGGTATCTCCACGGGCCGGGACTGCCGTGCTCCAGTATCCCTGCTGCCCGCCTGCAGTCATTTAATGCGCTGGTGGCCCTGACGCGGGACCGCTGCTGCCACTGGCAAACGCTTCAGAAACCGCCCAGCCTGGGCGGCCGCGTCACGGGGAAGCTGGTGGGGTATTCGCATCGCTCCCCGACGCCTCCTGCCCCGAGCATCCGCCCTCCCTCTTTGGAGCTACGGCCAGATGCGGATGGTGCAGCCCTGCCGGCTCTCTGGGAGCGGGAGTCGCTCCGAAACCGCTGTCCTGGGGCTCCTGCAGTTGTGCAGCGCCTGACACCGACCCCAGGGCTGCCCCCCTCAGCAGGCCCATGGCACCAGGGGTGCGGGGGCTGCTGTGCCACGCCGGGGTCGGTGCCGTGGGGAAGCGCAATCCAAATCCCAGCCTGAGCTGGGCAGTGCGTTCACCCTGCCCGTTTCTTTGTGCCCAGGATGCCGAAAACTGCTCCCTCCACCCGGCCGGCTCCCAGCAGCTGCTGAGCCCAAGCAGCCCCTGCTCCTCGGCCTCCATCACCCCGCTGGCCTCCCAGCACTGCCTCCAGCTGCTCCAGCAGCAGCTCCTCCAGCAGCAGCAGCAGACGCAGGTGGCCGTGGCCCAGGTACGCGTCCTGCCCTCCCCTCGGGGGGCACCAGCCCTTCTCCTCGCCCTGCTCCGGCCTCTGGCCCGGCTGGGCTGGCAGCGGGGGCAAGCAGCCCGTGCTGGGGTGGGAGGGCTACGGGGCGCTCGCAGCGTTGCTTACAGAGCAGCTCGCAGCGCTGCTTGCAGCATCGCACAGCTCGCAGCGTGGCTCACAGCACTGCTCGCAGCATCGATCGCAGCGCAGCATCGCTTGCAGCGCAGCATCAATCGCAGTGCAGCATCACTTGCAGCATCATTTGCAGCACAGCATCGCTTGCAGCATCATTTGCAGTGCAGCATCATTTGCAGTGCAGCTCAGCTCCCCCAGCCCCGGAGCTGCTTGCAG